>JALJCO010013761.1:60000-100632 GCA_023101725.1 Atherinomorus stipes | reverse complement strand
ATAATAAAAAGTTGACTGAAATTAATACATAAAATGAATAAATAAAACAAAATATAATAAAATGAGGCAAAATATTGTTGGAACCAATAATGTTTCTAAATAAAGTTCATTATATAAAAACATCTTGACAGTTTGCTAAAATAAAGGGAAACATTTGAGGTTATTGTTATTTATTGGTTATTGTGTGATAATTTTCCCGGTCCGGCCCACTTCAGATCAAATTCTGCCATTTGTGGCCCTTTAACTAAAATGAGTTTGACACCTCTGCTCTAAGCTGTGCAATCGTGCACTATCCCTGCGTTCTCCGTGCACAGCAAATCTATGCAGCACATAAAATAAAATCCAACCCAACTGTATATTAAACACATACTAATGTATTCTGAATGACAGATGACAACATGCAGGTAACTCCAGTGAGACAATCACTGACACTGATGATGCAGTTGACATGCCGCTGATTAGCAGCGTAGCATACAGCCTAGCTAAAGGTGCAGCGGAGAGGTAGATGCTGCTAACTAATTATGGGGTTATTCTGACGCAGAATCCCACTGGATGAGTCAGCAAATGTGACCGGAGAGAGAAGAGGCAGGAAAATGGATGGATGGACTAAGAGTTACCGCAGCTGCGTTGACACGGAGCAGTTTTGATCTGATCGAACATCAATCAGAATCAGAATAACAATGCATCATGTAAACAAGTCAGCTGATCTGATCAGCCTCAGTTGGAAAGAATTTTTTAATCCGATGAAGAGGAGTGGTTTAAACCTTCTCATGATCAGAGCAGCGGGGAAAATTAGCATGTCAGCAGTCATTCTGATGCTTCTATGGCGCATGTTTCCTGCACGTTAAGTGGGGAGTAGATAGCTTAATGGTTAATGGTGCAGGTAAACCACTATGAGCCCTTGAGCAAGGTCTTTAACCCCCACTGACTGCTCTCCGGTGCTGTAATTGGCAGCCCACTGCTCTCTGGTTAAGGTCGCTTGTACCTCAGTGATTTACACACCACCCAGAGCCCTGAGATCAGATCAACTATTATTGGTTGTTCCAGAAGCAAAGCTGAAGTCGAGGGGAGATGGATCCTTCTCAGTTGCAGCTCCCAAATTTTGAAACAGCCTCCCACTAGGAGTGAGATCTTCCTCATCCCTGGATCAGTTTAAGTCCAGGCTGGAGACCTCCTGTATCTTTTCTCGCTGGCATGCAAATATGTCAGAATAGTCTGATCTTGGTTGGAACAAATGCAAAGTGAACTGCTCTTACTATGTTTTTAGTTGTGCTATATAAATAAACTTGAATTATAATTATTAATATTATGTCGTCTCTGTCATGCTTGAACCATGTGGGGCCAGGACACCCCCCCTCTCATCAGTAGTCTGGGGCTGTGAGTTAAAGGTTGAATATGGAACACAGACAGAACAGCAACAGTTGCAACAGCAGACAAACAACTCCATCCGCTGGGATGCCAGGATGGCTGCAGATACAAGTGCCCTGCAGCCTGCAGCATGTCCAACAAGTAACGCAGAGGAGTTTATAACTAACAGCTAATGTTAGCCACGTTAGCAAACAAGTTAGCTTACCGATCCAGGAGGAAAGTCGCTATTTTGTGTTTTGATGCCGTGGAAAACGTTTATGTGGGTCCATCTAGTGAAGTCTTCACCTAAATTTACTCCAGTTTTTGCTTTTCCCGGGTCAGTCCTCTTCAAAGGCAGATAACAATATCTCCTGGGCTCTGAAGCAGCTGCTGGACTTGCCGACTCCACTGTTTCCCTGTACCAGCCTAACTGTGCCCAACGTACTGTTGCCACAAAGAGATCGTATCCGGCAACCTGCAATGGCGGCGTGTGTTGGCTTGTAGGTGTAAACATAACGCCATTGTCAAACCTGTTAAAATTTATTTTATATTTATTTTCAGGCTAAATACAATTTTTCAAGGAAATGCTGGACTTTTATTCTGTAACCCTCCAAACAAGTCGTGGAGGCATTATTTTTTTAAAAATATAGCTTTTAATAAAAATGTTCCATATTCAACCTTTAACCCTCATCCCACCTTAAAGGACTGGACCTGAACAGGTTCAGGTTCAGTCCAAACACGTTTTTCCTCCTCAGAAACATTTCCAAACTACTTCCCACTCTGACCGTGAGAAGCTTGTCCACGCCTCCAGACTGTACGACCCCACTTCTCATCAGGTCCCCCGCAAATCCACCCTGAACGGAGGTGCTGGATCCTGATGAGGGTGCAGTAACATGAGCACATTACCCCCACCCTGCTCTCCGCTCAGCCTGAATACAAGGTCTCTCTCTCCTTACTCTGATACCCCCCTCCTCAACCCAAGTACCTGACAGACCTTCTTATCCCATATGCCGGGGGTGGGCAGGTTCAGTCCAAACCCTTCACTGCTTCAACACACTTAATTCAAACCAAATGGATCCAGCAGCTTATCCAGTTCTTCTCTGAGACTCATTTGAATCAGGAGGGCTGAAACTGGGAAACCCTCTAAAACCTGCAGGACTGCGACTGTCTGGGACGACAACAACAAAGTTCTCATGGAGGATTCAACAGGACTAAGACAAGCACAACGGGGTACTGGGCACTGTGCTACACCTGTGGCACGCCCTTCCCGAAGACTTGAGGGCACCACAGACAAGTTTTATGAAGTTTTTATAGTTTTGTGAAGACTCTTTTAGAGACCTTTTCATTCTTAAATTATTTTTATTTATCGTGTCGATGTTAATATTATTATTATTATCATTATTATTATCATTGTTATTATTATTATTATTATTATTATTAATATTACGTCACATGACTGGCAGAAGAATACTCCTCAATATGAGCGGCTTTGAGTTCACATCTTTTTTGAAAATAAGAAGTCACTTTTCATTACACGAGGACAAAATACAGCCATGGAAAAAATTAAGACACCACCCTTGTCATCAAAAATAATGGTTATGATATCAAGTACCAACTGTGGTGTGAATCATGCGACTAAAAGAGACAGAAAAGAAAATCTAGAATGCCGAAAAGCTGTTTTTGGCAGTTCAATGCCATAGATATTAATGTAAGAACTTACTAACCAAAATCACATATCAAGAAAAGCATGTAAAATTGCTGATATCAGTTCTTAAATTAAACTCTTATGACCTATTTTTGTTTTTATCATTATATTTGACCAGACAAATGTACTTTTAGTAGTACTAGGCATTAAAATGACCAAGAAATATGAGAAAACAAGTCAAAAGTAAAAGAAAACACTTTTTCCATGACTGTATATCTGACCCAGATCATGTCAGTTTCAGACATTTTATTCACATGGTTGGTGGTAAGTTTCCTGCTAAGAGAGATCATTTGACCAAAATTACAGGATTTTAATCCTTCTCAGTGTGTGAGAAACTTGGGTGTTCTTTTCGAATCTGAGCTGAATTTTATTCCACACATCAGAAATGTCACAAAGACAGGATTTTATCATCTTAAAAACATCACCAGAGTCACCCATTTCTCTCTCTTGCCAGCACGGAGGTGCTGATGCATGCTTTTATTTCCAGTAGAATAGACTACTGTAATGCCCTGCTCCCTGGTCTTCCTAAAAAGTCTGTTTCCAGCTTACAGTTATTGCAGAACTCGGCAGCACGAGTTCTGACGAGGACCAGAGGGCGGGAACACATTACACCAGTTTTAAAATCGCTGCATTGGCTCCCCGTGCGTTTCAGGATCGACTTTAAGGTTCTCTTAGTGGTTTATAAATGTCTTAATGGTCTTAGACCTTCTTATTTATCCGACCTCCTTTTAAACTATGAACCCTCGCGGACCCTGAGGTCCTCTGGTACCGGCCTTTTAATTGTTCCCCAGGTGAGAACTAAAACACACGGCGAAGCCTCATTCCACCATTATGGTCCTCGTCTGTGGAACAGCCTGTCAGAGAACCTCAGGGCTGCAGAGACCGTTAAGAAGAGGCTCAAGACCTTTTTAGCTCAACTTTTTTATTTGATTTCATTTTACTTATTTAACTTTCACTCTATTTTATTTTGTGTTATGTTAAAGTTATTTTAGATTTTATTGACTCGTTTAGCGAATCATTTTATGAATAACAATTTATTTTTCCATGTTGCTCTTATCTGTCCACTTATTTGATCTGTTTTAACATTTTAACACCAGTGTTTCCTCATGGGGATCCTTCACTCTGGGAGCTTTGCCTACGTGGTCTGGAGAGAGCTGGCGGGTGGCTGCCGTTGTCCTGGTGGCTGGGGCCCCGCACTGCAGCCCTATCACTGTGGTGAGGACCCCGACCTGCCCTGATCTGGTTGGTCCCTGCAGTAATGTCCTCTGTGACCATGTCTGGCTCCTTGAGTGAACGGATCCCCAAGATATCACTTCCTCACAGTAGGTCAAGCCAGATGTTTATTACTCTTAGTATCTTTATTTTAGGGGTTGGAAGTTATACGCACGGGTGTGTGTGTGCAAATGATTATAGTTATATGTGCTGTGTTTTGTGCTTGGATGTGTGAAGGCTTGTTTTTATTTTAAAATGCATTTGTTTTTATTGTCTTGAAAAGCACTTTGGGTTGCCTTTGGCAGGAAAAGTGCTTTATAAGTAAAGTTTGATTTGATTTGAATTGTGTTTCTTATGCTTTCCAAGTATATGTTTGTTAAACTGGTATGAGTTTCAATATGTAAAATTCTGACAATGCTGCTAAAATACAGCAAACCGCAGCTGCATCAGAAGCTGCTTATAAGCTTCTAACGACTTATTGTAAGCTTTTATTTCCTGCGAGGTCGTTAAATGTCATAGTAAGCTGACAGCAAGTGCCAGCAACATCACACCTGAACATGCAGAGATGCTTCTCAGTATTTAAGGCAAAGCCTCTCACTTATCTCCATTAATCAGGTACTCGGTATCAGGAAGTACTCAAATGCAAGTACTTATATTTTTACTTGATCATTATTATTATTTTTATCATTATTATTTATAATAATTAGGGTTCCTACAAGATTTTACAAGTTAAATTTAAGACTTTTTAAGACCCTTTAAAACAGAATTTAATGCCTTTTTCACTGCAGCTCTGGCAATAATTAATGACTCGTAGAACTCGAGAAAATGCTACATTTACATCAGCACTGACTAATGTATTAACCTTGCATTTTCTTATCTTACTCATAAATCCACAAATTCTCAGTCACTGTAAGTTGCTTTCTTTTGTGCCTAAATAAAGACTTTGTGTGTGTTGGGTTAAATGTTCCTTAACCATTTATACCCACAAAGTCAGCAATAATTGTTTCCTAGTTTAAACAAAATCGTCGAGTTGGAACGGAAGAAATTAGTTCACTACCATCACTTTGTAGCTCGGACATTTCCCCGACACATATTGCTGCAATACAGTGTACAATTTTAGGCTGACATAATTTCAGAGTAGCCATATAAAATTCAAGACCAAAACAGTCAAATCTAAGGACTTTTTAAGGTATTTAATGCAAATTTGTAAATTCAAGACTTTTCAAGGACCTGCAGGAACCCTGATAATCATAAAAATAATATTTAACATCTATTTTAAATGTTCTAGTTCAAACACCTTTCTCCTGGTGCATATTCCTACATTTCATGAAAGAGCTTGTTAACCTACAGATCACACTTTAAGTCTCCTTTTTTATTGTGTTTGTGGTAAAGCTGTTTCACTCCGAAATCTTCGCTTATTTTCCACTTTAGTGTCCTTTCAATCACTTTAAACCACTCAGTGGTGCCTCCACTTGTGTTTTGTGAAGTGAACAGAATGCAGAACCAGCTGTTTGTTCAACAGTTTAGAGGCTGTGAGCATTGATTTCTCATTTTACTTCCCCCCTACATCTGCTGTTAGAGGCTCACCATCACCTCCGAGCTGCTATTACTCTCCATCACGGTCAGCACCTACCCTTGCTTCATGCTGATGACATGACCCAGGGTGTGGTAGCCCCCCGCAGCAAAGTGCTCCTTGTAGCGGCCCATCTTTATGGTGTCCAGCCACTCGTCCACTGAGTTACAGCTGCTGAAGTCGGGGATGGCTCTCTCCATCAGCGGAGGGCTGTTTAAACTGCAGCAGCGACAGAGACAGACATGGCAGAGAGAGATTAATAGGACGACAAAAAGATTAGTTGGAGGGAGTCCGAAAACGAGAGGAGTCAAAAAGTGAGGGAGAGGCAGAGCAGCCGGGGGGAAAGGGAGCTTTGAAATGCGCTGGTAATGGAGACAGAAAATCAATAGCAGTTAAAAAGATAGAGAGGAGGTGGCGGCTGCGGTTGCACGATAGCTGCTTTGGATAGATTAATACTAGAAGAAATCCTTACTGCCCCCCCCCCCCCCCCCCCCCCATCCTACCCACCGTTTCCCTGTGATGCACAGCGCCACGCACCACTGCCTCTATAGGACCCGGGATCTGAACTGAGCAATTTACACAGGTCCAGCTTTAGCCCGGGTGTCCTCTCAAACCTGCTCCGGGATTCTCGGCGGATCAATGTCAATATCACGGCGAGGCTTTTACTTAACGCAGAGATGAGCTTAATGGAAAATGAACAAGGCCGCTCGCTTCATCTGCCAGAGAACTTGGAGGGAAACTTTAGTCTTCAACTTCACCCTCCTGCTCCCACGTCGGAACGCCGCAGGACGAGACTGGACGCTCTCGCGTCCTGCAACAGGACAGTTGCTTCGCAGCCTTGCTGTCTATCGCCGTACACAGAAGCTCCTCTTCTCAGACCCGCGCAGGCGGTGTCTTTGCTTTGATTTGCAGCTTAATCCGCTAATCACATAAACCAATATTTGATTAAATGCTGGCGAGCTGTCTGGCCAAATGAAATCAAAAGGCACCTCGGCGTGTGACACAATGCACCCGAACACGGAGCCGCTGAGCTGCCGCCCACCTGCAGAGCGTATCCATGGACTTCAGGTTCTCCGGGTTGCGGATTAGCTTGTCGAGGACGGTGACTATCTGGCAGAAGCGTGGCCTCTCGTTGCGATCCTTCTGCCAGCAGTCCAGCATGAGTGTGTGCAGAGCAGCAGGGCAGCCCATGGGGGCCGGCAGCCTGTAGCCCTCCTCCACTGACTTGATCACCTGCACGAGTTAAAGCAAAACATCTGCATGAGTTTCCAGCGTCTGCTTCTGTTGTGTGAAAGATGTCTGGTTAGGAAAGCAGCTCTCACATCTCTGTTGGTGAGGTTCCAGTATGGCCGCTCTCCATAAGACGTGACCTCCCACATGACCACACCGTAGCTCCACACGTCACTGGAGGAGGAGAACTTTCTGTATGCGATGGCCTCTGGGGCCGTCCATCGGATCGGGATTTTCCCGCCCTGTTGGAAACACAGCCAAGATCAAGGAGAAAGCATCAGACTCTGTCAAGTATTTGCTTCAGATCCTGCTCACGATTTTCTGTGGATATCCAAAACTGTTGAGAAGACAAATACGTTATGAAGGGCTGTGGAGGGCAGTTAGTGTTCCCACTTAGACATGAACACAGCACGGAGGTTTAGTCTGGATCGTTCATCATCCTGCTGTTGGAAACGCATCCACCAGCAGTCATTCCCAACCAGGCTGGAACTCCGGTGGGTGAAATGAAAGACCACCGAGCGGAAAAATTCAATCCAATACGAGTGAAACAATACATGTGTGAAAAAGTGCTTGCCCCTTTCCTGATTTCTAATTTTTTTGCATGTTTGTCACAGGTTGTTTCAGATCATCAAACAGATTTGAATATTAGACAAAGATAACACAAGTAAACACAAAAGGCAGTTTTTAAATACAAAAATTTATTTTTAAAGGTGCCATGACATCAAATTTCACTTTTCTGGGGTTTTGGGTGTATAATATGATCTGTTGTGCACTGATGAGGCCATGTGAATGTCCAGAGTGAGAATCAAAGTTCCTGTTTATGGTCTGTCAGCTTTGTCTCTCTGCTCAGAAACAGTTGAATCAGACAGCAGGCTATCATTCTACGTAGTTCTATCATTCTACGTAGTTCTATCATTCTACGTAATTTAATTGCTCCAATAAGAGCACACTATCAAGTAAACAGCCCCCCCCCCCTTCTCTCTCCTAACGGTTTATGCACCGTCCGCTCCCCCCTCCCCTCCCTGTCTGATTCAGCTGCATGTATGGAGCTAGTAGTAACTTCTCTGCAGTCAGGTCTGGGTTTTCAAACAAATGGATTTAAAAGCAAACTTCTGCAGCAACACTGAGGGAGGGGGCCACAACCTTGTCATTACCTGTAAGTTTATTTATTTTCTAAATGCTGTCTTGTCTGATAAACCTTGCTCACACTGTCTGAAGTGCCCATGTTGCTAGCAGTTAGCCTTTAGCAAACTCCGACCGCAGCTTGACCTAGATTCTCCAAAAAAGGTCATAGCCAAATAAGGTGTAGCCAATCAAAATGAAGTCAACGTGGTCTCCAGGTAAAGCTCCATATCATCACCGGACCCAACTGTATAACTGAGGAAGTGAGGTCTGGCGTTTCAAAACAATACTCCGCTGTAAAAAAATGTTTTTTTTTACACATGTTAATTTTTTCTTTGGAGTATTTACTTATAAAGTAATGCCAACAACATAAACTAGTTTTTAACTGTTATGTCATCACTCCTTTAAGGGGGGAAAAGAATCCAAACCTACATGGCCCTGTGTGAAAAAGTGACTGCCCCCCTGTTAAAACATAAAAAAAACTGTGGTTTATCACATCTTTGGAAAGCTGAGTTCAAGTTCTCTAGCCAAACCCAGGAATGATTACTGCCACACCTGTTCTCAATAAAGAAATCACTTAAATAGGACACCTCCGCTTTACGCGGCCTAAGAAGGACCCGGCCTACACAGACCAGGAGGACGCTTAGTTCGAAGGGCGTAGCCCCCAAATTCGTACATAGCCACAGAGTCCTGCCCCAGAAAGCTGGGTCTTTTTTCATAGAGATAACATCAGGGTTAACCTGGTTTTCTTGCCCACTTCTTAGCAGGTACATAAATCACCATGGTAACTAACGCTGAACGGCTAACCTGCTCTTCCCAAGTCCATTTAGCTCCACCAGGGTTGCATCTGAAATAATGACCTTAACAATAAAGCTCAAACACGGCTTCGCCCCCAAACCTCTGGACACTCCACCCCAAACGCCTGGAAGCTCCACTCCAAACATCTGAAAGCTTCACCCCAAATGTCGGGAAGCTCCACTCCAAACATCTGAAAGCTTCACCCTAAATGTCGGGAAGCTCCACTCCAAACATCTGAAAGCTTCACCCCAAATGTCGGGAAGCTCCACTCCAAACATCTGAAAGCTTCACCCCAAATGTCTGGGCCATAATAAAGTCAGACTGAGTCATCAGAGTCATATCTGTTTACTGTATATTGGCCCATCTATTGATGTTGGAGAATCTCACCAACATTAACAGTCGCCAATGTTCTGCCAGCATTCCTTCCTGGCTGTTGCTATAGCAACAGTGATGCTTCTGCCCTGAACGATGTGTGTGAATCTTAGTATTTATTGAGAATAACTGTCTGCTTCTCCATGGTAAAGCAGGCTGCTCTGTGGGGTTTCTTCGTGTGTGATTGGTCCGTGCCCTGATCCAGATGGAAACCCTGGCTGGAATCACCTAGCTCATAACCAGCTTCGACCATTTATTAGCATTGGGAATGTCTGGGGAAGTTAGCCCAGGTAAGGAGAGATATCCCGGGAAAGATGATCCAACTTCCTAGTTCAGGTCTCTGAAGTCCTGCTAATCGTGCAAAAAGCGAAGCAGTGCACATCTCGTCTCGGTTTCACAGCTTCCCCTCCTTCACACTGACTTCACCTCTACTTCCACACAATAAGCAGCTCTGCCATCTTCCTCCAGCTTCCAGGCCCGGATGGGAAGCATCTTCATCTTCAGCCATTATCAGGCATTAATATGAGCTGTGCCGTAATGACACCGTAATGTCTGTGATCCTTTCCCCTTCAGAGCAGCCGTGAGTGATGCAGCTCGTAATCACGTTCACGCTGCCGTCTGATTGCTGCGCTTTCACAGCTGCAGCAGATAAATATGTGCAACGCTGATTTCCATCTGTGACAGCATCAGACTCCCAACAGTCTGCAGCTTTAATATCGAGCTGCTCTCTGCTGGAGCACTTCCACCACCAAGACAATTTTACTTTGCTCTTGCTTTCTTGTGACTTAGATTGAATTGGTATTGCTTTTGTAAAACTGTGTTCGTCTCTAACTTTTATTGTCTTGATGCTGCTTTCTAGGCCAGATCTCTGTGGAACTGTAAATATATTTTTTGATGTTTAGTTTACGACTCGGAATGTGTTAAATTGGTCCAAACGTATTTGATGAGTCAGAGAAAACTGAGCTCCTACACTTGAAATGTTCATTTGTAATGTGTTGGTATTTTTCTTGCAGCGCTCTGCTCACTGTGATGATGCGCGATTCACAAACATTCACTCATCTATTTTATCTTTATGACTTCAACTTAAATAAGAAAGTTACAGTGATGCAAAGTTTTCTAAAACATCCAGCAGTCTGATGAGTGGGGAAAAGTTCCATCCAGCAATTTTATTCAGATTTATTATATTAACCTTTTATTTATTCATATAGGTACTGTAGTCCCATTGATATATGCTGTCTCATTATTACTCCAACCACTGGAGAACTGGATGGGTCTCTAGGGGACTGGTTCAAAACGTACTTAAATAACAGGAAGTACTTTGTGTCAGTAGGTAACTTCACATCTGAGCAGACAATAATTACCTGTGGAGTTCCCCAGGGCTCCATCCTGGGGCCTCTTCTGTTTTACATCTACAAGCTCCCACTGGCCCAGGTTATAAAGGACAACAATATTAGTTACCATGGCTATGCAGATGACACACAGATAGAGTCATCCTCAAAATTATTCATACCCTCCAATTAAAGAAGGAAAAAAACCATCAGTGAAATAAGTTAATATTGACAAAAGTAATAATAAATAAAAATTCTATGAAAATCATGACATTAGGCTCTGAATTGTGGCTCAACAACAATATAAAAAACAACAAAAAATAAAACAAGTAAACAAGCATGATGGGGCTTCAAAGCTTTTGTTAAGCAACACTTTGAGAATCACTGCAATCAGGTGTTTTCTGTAATGTTCAAAAAGCCTTCTGCACCTGTTAACAGGTATTTTTGTCCACTATTCAAGGGAAAGTTGCTCTAATGAGTCTCGAACAGTTTTTGTTCAATTTGTTTTTTATAATTATTACTTCCAACCACAATTCAAAAGCAATATTTTATTTCACTAAATTATAATTTTGTAGATTTTTATTTATCATTAGTTTCTGTTGTTTCTTGTTATTTGAATTACTATTGTGAATGTAGCCTTTTCTTTAAGTGGAGGGCATAAATAGTGTCCCAAGAACTAAGCTGAAACAGTAGGGCGACCGCTCATTCTCAGCTGCTGGTCTGAGATTATGGAACTAGCTGCCTCTTGACATTCGTCTCACTACTGAACCAGGTCATTTTAAATCTAAGCTAAAGACCTACCTTTTTCGTCTAGGTTTTAATTGTAACTAGCTTAATTCCTTTAAAGTTTTTTTTCTCTTTTATGTACACCCTGCACTCCCCCCGAGTAGCCTGTTCTAATTTTATGTTTTTTGTTGTTGTTTTTATAGCTCTTCATTACTTTGCTTTTAATTTTCCATTATTTAACTCTGCATTTTATGATGTGTTTGCTTTGTTGTCTCTTTGTCTGTTGCCCCTGCTGTAAAGCACTTGATGTGTCCATTGGGTACTGTAAAGGGCTATATAAATAAACTTGATTTGATTTGATTTTAATTTTGAGGACGACTGTATATGACTACCGGTATGTCACCAGGAGGCCGAAGCCCTGTACAGGCTTTTGGAAAATGTATTGAGAAGAATAATGACGTGATGTGCCTCAACTTTCTTCAGCTGAACAGAAACAAAACTGTGGTGACTGTTTTTGGAGCCAAAGAGAAATGACAGCAGGTCACCACAGAGCTTCAATCTATACCAAAACTACCAAGTCCAAGTCTAGTCAGAAATTCTGCAACTAACTGACTAAGTCTGGGTCTATCCCTGCAGGGGTGATGTGTTCTGGGGATCAAATTAAATTTAATTATAAAAAATATAATCCTAATAGTTTAGTATGAACATGAGAGGTTTGTCTAGAACAGGGGGGTCCAGGTCTGGTCCTCCAGGGCCACAATCCTGCAGGTTTTCTGTGCCCCCTTGATCTTACACACCTGGTTCAAATGAATGCATCATTGTGCAGAACCTCATATGTTGTTGGATTCTTTATTTTGAATCAGGTGTGTTGGAGCGGGAAGGAAAGAAAACCTCCTCCAGGACCGACTTGGACACCCCTAGTCTACAACATTAATACTGACCTCTCTGTCACTATGTCTCCGTTCAGCATGAATATCAAGACAAGACCAAAATGTGTGTACAAGCCAACCCTTTCAATCTTAAGCCCATTTTTCTCGAAATTGCATACTCCAATTAAAATGAGTGTATCTCTGCAACCACAAGGCCTGGTAAGGAGGAAATGAAGATGGAACAGCAAAATTTCAAACCTCGCCTTAAGAAACACACTTTCAGCATCAGCAACTCTCTGAAATGATGCTTTAGAAGCGATTAATCTCTTTCAGTCCAAAGTAAAATATGTTGACATTGTTTCTGCAAAAGCCTCAGCTTATTAAGTGAAGCAGAACAGACTTACAGAGTTTTTTTTTTTTTTTTTTTTACAAAAGGTTCAGGTGAGGTTTCCAAAATGGCCACTTTGGCATAATTTGGCACAGTTGGCAATGTTATTTTCCATCATGCCACAGTATTAGAATTCTTTCACAAAAAACATCTTTAAAAAACAACAAAAACATCCTCAAACCAGCTTTTTATGACTTCTGTGTCGGCAGCTTCCTTACCTGGCTGTTAGTGATTACACAGGCCCATAACTCCACAACGGATTGGTTGATTTTGGTGAATGAGACATCAATCAATTTGTTAGAGCCAATAGAATGTATCTAGACCTCCGTGAGAAAGACTGACAGTGCTTTTAGCCAATCAGAGCCAGCAGAAGGCAGACATTCAGTATTGGCTGGTCATAAAGCCTTCTTCTGTGTCCTAAAGACCTGTGGCTACAACAAATGTTTTTTGTGTTGCCCCAGAGATTATTTTCAAACCAGGTGTGGATTTACTGGTAAAAAATAGTTTTCTCTGAGAAACAGTATAAGTAAGAGAAATATTTAAAACTAGTTTCTGGCTGAGCAGTTTCTGCTGTTGCTACTTATTGCCTTCTATCTCTGTAATGCTTTGGTGTGGAGGACCGTGAAGCACAAGTTTGGATTCTGCAGAGTATCTGCTTTCATTTGATATGTATTTTGTGCTGGTCTGATGTGGGGTTGTGGCTGTGGAGACAAAAATGTTTTACATAGGTTGCTATTATGCCGTGTATTTAGGTTTTACATTTTTATTTCATTTGGATATAACTTCAGTTGTGTTTTGCACATTTTAAAAGGGTTTGTGCTGGCTTGTAGCCTGGCTTCTGCAGTTTAAAATGATGTGCCACATTGCAATAATCTCCATCATTAATGCATTGTTTATCATGGTTTGTCTCGTTGTTGAGGAACAATCAGGAGGGACCTTATAAGGTCCCTCTCAGGTTCAAAGGGTTGTCTCTGCATATATTCACAATCTTCTTTGGATTCTTGTATTAGCCAGTAGGAAAAAGGCCCCAATAAAGGGTAGAGATCCACCCCCACCCACAGAGGCTGAAGAAATGGTCCTCAACCAGAGCACTGGACATCCTGTAGCTGAAGGTTTCCCTGGAAGAAGCTCTTCAGCAAAGACCTGAGTTGTTGCATCAGAAGACGTTCACATGAATGTGTGTGTGTTTAGTGTCAGCCACACACCATGATGCATAATAAACTATCTTAAGTTATGCGCGAGTGTAATCTCTAATACTTTATTCCCTCATGTACATGAGGAGGATTCTTTTGAAGGTTATTTGGAAACTTCTGTTATAAAACTATATCCAAAATGGAAAGGATCCTAAAATGCCTTTAACTTTGCAGTCTTTTGGAGCAGACATTAAACAATAACTTTCTTTTTTTTTCAACCTGGACCTTACTTCTAGGAGTTTATACGTGCATTTACTCAAAGTTTTTGCATCACTTTGACTCCTTCGGAAGATATGTTGAGTCGGCCTTCGGTGTACATCCAGTATAATGCTGAAGGCGGGGCACCCTCTTTATAAAGCATTATCTGCAGCAAAACTCCTTGATTTTTGCCAAAACTTTAAAGGTAGAGTCCGATGTTTCTCCCCTGAAAATAAAGGTTAGACTTGTGCAAGTGGAAATCCGTCTCAAACTGCCCCTTTGGGCCTTTACTCGCATGCTGTGGAGCGTTTGAATGCAACTCTCTCTCTCCCCCTGCCTGTAATTCCCCCTTTAGCTTTGTTTTGTTGTGTTTGGGACGTTTCTGGGTGGAGATTTCTGTTTATATTATCAGCCAATGACCGAACTAAGGACATGACGCAGTGTGGGAATAAGGTCATGATTGGAGCAGACGCCAGCCACTCGAACTCTCGAAGTAAAAAGAAAGAAAGAAAGAAAGAAAAAAACAGTGGATGCACTGCAGAAAATGTAAGAGCTTTAGATAATGCAAGTTGGAAAACCAGGGCTAATATTAGTTTGGCTTTTACCCGCTTCTGAGCTCTGAAGGAGAGGCTTGAAGCTGAATAGTTTGAAGAACGAGGCGGCCATTAGCCTGGGAGGGAGGGGTGCTAAGTTTAAATGCTGCTGTTTGCAAACAGAAACGGAGGGGGAACTTTGGACTCTACCTTTAAGCAGAATGACTGAACGAACGAGTACTATTGTCCCATAAGTCCAGATTTAGCTTTCTGTTAGTTATCAGGGTGTCCTACACTCTTTTCGGGGCCGTGCGTTCACAATGCGCACTTCCGTAGTACAGCTGAGAAGAGCAGCTCGCTATCCAGACAACAATAACACAATTTGCAAAACTCTGAACTCACAGAAAAATAGTACTCATTCGTTTGTTCATTCTACTTAAAGCATTGATGAAATCAAGGAGTTTTACTGCAGATACTGTCTTATATAGTGACTGCTCTGTCTCCACCATTATACTGGATGTACACCGAAGGGCAACTCAATGTAGTATCTTCCCAAGAAGTCAAAGTGATGCAGAAACTAGGGATGGTGAAAACAAAGCTTCATGAGACACTGAGACATTTTGACACAGCTGCAAAGAGATCGACACGAAGTCTCGAGACATTTGAGACCGTGAGCATGAGCTACATCTGCTGGCCGTAGATGTGTACTGCAGCTGACGGAAGCGCTGTCTGGAGCTGTCTTGTCTCTGACACGGTGTATAATAAAAGATACGTTGTCAACCTTCAGTTTGAGTGTCCTTTGTGGTTAATATCTTGGAATTATCCTCTGTGATAAATTAACTATTTTTTAATAAATTCCCAAGTAAATGGAACCTGTATTAAGCATTGACAGATTAATAAACCCAGTCTCTTCAAGATTTCGGCTGGACACTCGCTGATGACGTAACGAGGCCTCGGTTAGTGTGGTCACGTGGCTTTTGGCATGCTGACACTTCCACCAAAACAGCAGTAGCAAGACTTCCGGTTCATAAGATCGAGGTGGAGTCGAGCAGACGGGCTCGAGCATAACATCCCTGGCAGAAACTTTACCGGTGAGTAAATGCACGTACAAACTGCTAGAAATAAGAAAATGAAAAAAAGAAACTTATCCTTTAATTGGCACCCTTGAAACAGTGAGTACTTCACTACAAAACTTCCCAGCTAAATTTTCCAAAATCGGTGTGGAAATAAGTTCCCTTTCTACTACAGGTAAGAGAAATCTTGTCAGCTGGCCTGGAAGTGGAAGATGTGCAGCAGCCAGAGGCTTGAACTCGAAAATGAACAGGACATCTTAGTGATTCGGTAGTAATGCACCATGAGTTAATTCTTCCATAGAGCAATGCAGATAACTGCCATGATGGATAAACTGCCTCTACATCCACACTGCAGCGCAGCTCCGGAAGATTCTGCAGCTTTGGAGGAAATATTAATGAAGGATTAATCTTCCAGTAAAGGAAAATGTCTTCGGCTACTAGTGTCTGTTTTTATAGACTGGATGATGTGTTGGGTTAATATTCACACGCTGGTGCCAGAGGTATTCTGAAAGTTAATGCAATTAAAGTCACCAGCAACACCCCCCCCCCCACCCCCCCCACCCCCCACCCCCTGTGGATCCAGTATACATCATCTACTTGGTGAAACAAATCCAGATAATGGAGCAGGAAATGGACCACATTCAAATGAGAATGTATAAAACATTCATTTAAATACAACTACAGCAGCATCAGTACAAGGCACAAGTGGCACACGATGATCAACTTTCTTGCAGTAGAAATGGAAAAATCCTAAATTCAGCTCCACTTACAGGAAACAAAGAAGACTCCATAAGATTGATTGTATTTGCTTTGTCACTAATTAGAAGTGATTATAGCACATGGAGTTCCTGACACCTCCTCTACCTCCTGCATCCATGCAGGAGGAACATTTCTAATGTACCAACAAACGGTTGCCTTGGAAACGGGCTGTCTGTCACCAGTGTTGCACAGATAATTGACACTTGTGAAAGTGCGATACAAAGAATTTGTTCAGACATAAGAGTGTCCACGCTGTGTTTGATGAGTTGAATGAGAGCGAACTGCAAAGAGAAATGAAAACGCTCAAGCAGAAAATCAGATGCAGATGCAATATCCAAACAAGGTCTGATCATCATCTGCTGATGGAGATTCCTGCAGATGATCTACATCTCTGTTTCTAACGATTATTAATAAAAAAACAAAACAAAAAAACAACACACATCATATCTGATCAATGATTTAGTTCAATTCGAACCATCTGCTAAGGAAGATAAAAAAAATACTGGGTCTAAACCAAGAAGCAACCTCCGGTGGCCAACTGTGAGCCTGGAAAGTTGTAAAACATTGTAGTTCACACCTCATCCACCAGGGGCTGCTCCAAACACAGCACATCCCCATAGACTCGGATGGATGGATGGATGGATGGATGGATGGATGAATGATGAATGGATGGACAGATGAATGGATGGATGGATGTTGAATGGATGGACAAAGGATGGATGGATGGATGGATGGATGGATGGATGGATGAATGATGAATGGATGGACAGATGGATGGATGAACAGATGGATGGATGGATGTTGAATGGATGGACAAAGGATGGATGGATGGATGATGAATGGATGGACAGATAGAGGGATTGATAGGTGGATGGATGGATGGATGATAAATGAATGGAGAGATGGATAGATGGATGGATGGATGGATGGATGGATGGATGGATGATGAATGGATCGACAGATGGATAGAGGGATTGATAGGTGGATGGATGGATGGATGGATGGATGGATGGATGGATGGATGGACAGATGGACTGATGGATGGATGGATGGATAGGTGGATGGATTGATAGGTGGATGGATGGATGGATGGATGGATGGATGGATGGATGGATGGATGGATGGATGGATGATGAATGGATGGACAGATGGACTGATGGACTGATGGATGGATGGATGGACAGAATTGTTCAGCCTTGGTAAATATTTCATCCTGTAACTTTACAAACGGAAAAACTTTGATTTTCCTGATGTATTTAACTTTTTTAGTTGGAATAAAATCCAAATAAAAAAGATCATTGGAGGGCTGTCAGTGTGTGTGTGGGTGTGTGTGTGTGTGTGAGTGTGTGTGGCTGCATCAATGCTTGCCTCAATGTGAAAACTCACACTGGTGGTGTATGCAGCATCGGGGTCGTCCTCCAGCACTCTGGACAGCCCGAAGTCAGACACCTTACACACCAGGTTGCTGTTGACCAGGATGTTGCGGGCAGCCAGGTCTCGGTGGATGTAGCCCAGGTCAGACAGGTAGGTCATACCTGCCGCGATGCCACGCAGCAACCCCACCAGCTGGATGATGGTGAACTGGCCGTCGTGCCTCTGCGAGAAAACAGAGGAGAAAAGGAAAAGGAAAGGTCAGGGAGAGTTTCTGGCCAGATTAAAACACACACATAAAAAGGCTGTGATGATACTGAAGCAGAGAAGATGAGCAGGGTGATTATGCAGAAGATTTTAATCAAGATTGCAAAGAGACTAAAGATAAGAGAATAAAACATGACAGGGATTTGCTTTTAAGTAATTATCTGCAGTAATTTCATACGAGCAAATACTGGAGTTGTTTGACTTTGTGGATCTGAGACAATGTTAACCTGGAAACACACAGCCAGTAATTCCAGCTGTGGTATCCATGGAAATATCACAGGATTCTCTCCAGAGGTCTTCAGATAAACAGCCATTCGGTACGTTCATGGATGAGACTTTTATTGTTTGTATTTGCAGATAAACAGAAAAGACATGGTTTACGTGTACTTTATGTGTGTTTTTGAAATTTCTCTGGGTAATGAGTACAGACGTAAAGCCAGCGCTCCATCAACCCGTGAGGAGACCATCAGCATGAAACAGGAGGATGATCGGAGGTAAACACCAACCCTGAGGAAGGAGTCCAGAGAGCCGTTCTCCATGTACTCTGTGATGATCATCACCGGTTTGCCTGCAGAGACAAACAGAAGGACGACGTAACAGCTGCTGCATGTTCCCAACCCCTCCACCCACAGCCCCGTTCCACCACTGAACATCTAACCAGTACAGTGGGAAAGTATACAGAAAGTATTCAGACCCATTTAAAACTTTTAACTATTTGTTATATTGCAGCCACTGGCTAAAATAAAAAAAAGTTCATTTTATTTCTCATTAATGTACACTCAGCACCCCATCTTGACAGAAAAAAACTGAAATTTAGACACTTTTGCAAATTTATTAAAAAAGATAAACTGAAATATCACATGGCCATAAGTATTCAGACCCTTTGCAGTGACACTCATATTTAACTCATATTGTGTCCATTTCTTCTGATCCTCCTTGAGATGGTTCTACTCCTTCATTGGAGTCCAGCTGTGTTTAATTAAACTGATTGGACTTGATTAGGAAAGGCACACACCTGTCTATATAAGACCTTCCAGCTCACAGTGCATGTCAGAGCAAATGAGGATCATGAGGTGGAAGGAACTGTCCAAGGAGCTCAGAGACAGAATTGTGGCGAGGCACAGATCTGGACAAGGTTACAAAAGAATTTCTGCAGCACTAAAGTCTAATTCATAGTCGTCCATAAAGTGCTCTACGTAGGTTACGAAGAGCCCTCTATGACGACGGAGAGCCTGTTGGAGAGCCTCTCCGTCGTCTCCGGCTGCATGAAATGTTTTTTAAGTGTCTGTCACTCCGTCAAGGGAGGACGGAGACGGCAAAGGCTGTGTTTGGTCTACCACTACGTAAACACTGGCAGCACTATTTTTAAATCGGCAAGCCTACAAAGAGGCAAATGTGAGTCCAGCCGAAGAACAGTTGGCTGAAGAAGTGAGGAAATACCAAAATTGCCCCATTGTCTTTATTTTGCATAAAAAGCATCTCTGTCATTCAGCTGCAGCAACAACAATAGTCTTACTCTCTGACACCATTGCTCACTGTAACTGGAAACAAAATAACCACTGAGGCTACAGACCATTGGCATCATATGAGTAGGTCAGTCTTGCGTAGCGACCCCTACTTATCGGGCGGGAAATTGTACTACGTTTCCAGCACCATGATGGAGAACTACAGTACGAGAACTATGGCTGGAGGGGTCTCCATCGTTACGCAGTCGGAGAATACTGTAGCCTTAAAGGTTCCCAAGAGCACGGTGGCCTCCATAGTCCTTACACGGAAGAAGTTTGGGACGACCAGAACTCTTCCTAGACCCGGCCGTCCAGCCAAACTGAGCAATCATGGGAGAAGAGCCGTGGTGAGAGAGTAAAGAAGAAGCCAAAGATCACTGTGGCTGAGCTCCAGAGATGCAGTAGGGAGATGGAGAAAGTTCCACAAAGTCAACTATCACTGCAGCCTCCACCAGTCGGGGCTTTATGGCAGCGTGGCCCGATGGAAGCCTCTCCAGTCTGAGCACAGGACCTCAGACTGGGCCAAAGGTTCACCTTCTAATAAGACTATGACCCTCAGCACACAGCTGAAATAACAAAGGAGTGGCTTCAGAACAACTCTGGGGTCATTCTGGACTGGCCCAGCCAGAGCCCTGACCTAAACCCAACTGAGCATCTCTGGATGCTGAGATGGGGTGCTGAGTGACATTAATGAGAAATAAAATCAACTTTTTTGATTTTAGAAAATGGCTGCAATGAAACAAAGAGTGAAAAGTTTAAAGGGGTCTGAATAGTTTCCTGTATGTGGTAGTTCCAAAGTCTATGGCTACCAGACCTGTTCCCTGGCTGCAGCATCCGCTGCACAAATATCAACGTAAACTACAAGTTTCTGTCTTTCTTTCTGTGACCTGTGTCTCCATGCAGACGGAGGAGAGCTGGAGACACAAAAATAGTTGAAGATAAAAGAAAAGACCAGAACTGACCTTTTTCTTTTCGTGTGCCTTTAAATGAATAGCATAAAATGTTTTTTTTTTAATTATTTTAAGAGTTGCCGAGATTTTTTTGCTTTTAATAAGCAAAAAAACTCTGCCAATGGAACAAGTGAAATTTTCTTGATGAGATTTCTTGAAATGCATTGCCTTTAAAGAAGTTCCTATATCTCACTGAAATGTTTCTCTTTAGGTGATTATTTCTTATATTGAGTGTGATGAGATATTTTCACTAGAAATGAGATAAACATACTTGCTAAGATTTGAGTTTTTGCAGTGTACACACTCTTTCTAAAGAATCTGAGCATGGCTGTACAGTTTGGGTGTCAGCGTACTGTGAGTTACCACTCCCTCCAGGCGGATGACATTCGGGTGGTCAAACTGGGCCATTATGGACGCCTCGGCCAGGAAGTCCCTCTTCTGCTTCTCGGTGTATCCAGCCTTCAGGGTCTTCAGCGCCACTGGGATGTCTCTCTTCCCCGGCAGCCTCATCCGGCCGTAACACACCTCCCCGAACTCTCCTGAATATGTAGCAGAGGAACGGTCTCATAATCACCTCCAGCCTTTAAACCCTAAATATTCCAGCATGCTGGGTATCCTCTGCTGCACCCCCGCCCCCTCTTAAGCCATTTGTGTAAATGAGAATGTGTCAGTTAATTTTCCTTTTCAGATAAGAGAAAGAAATCTATGAGTGGACAGACCGTGTGCGTGGTATATACAGAACTAATTACCCTCTCCTTCTTATCTCCATCTGAGAAGAAGTCTAAGTGTAATTGCGGTTTGTCTTCCAGTCTCTGTGTCCGTGCAGCAGCTGCATGTCGGCCAGCGTAGTGTGGAGCTGACAGTGTTAGTATTCCCAGCCTGGTGGAGGAGCTTTGATTGACAGCCCAACGCAACGCTCTGATTCCGCCCGGCTATCCTCCTCTCTGCTGCACACCACAGCCTTTACACTGGCCAATGATTTTAAGTTAGCTTAGCCAATGATTCTTGTTTGGTGTGTGTGTGTGTGTGTGCGTGTGTGTATTTCTGCTTCTTTCTGTTTGTGTGTGTGAGGTCTTTTTTCTTTTTTTTACCTGAACCAATGATTTTCTCTATTTTGATCCTGGAAGCTTCAATTTCTCGGGCAAACTCGTGGACCGCCTGGCAGGGGTCCTCGTACGTGTGTGGGTCGATATAGAACCTCGCATCGGGAATGACACTAAGATAAACAACATTAGCATTTGGTCACATATCGGAGAATGAGAGCAGCATCACATCTGAGCCCCCGTCTCCGTGGCGAAGCAGGGAGGGAAGGACTCAGACGGAGGAGAGGAGGAGGAGTGTGTGCTCCTGTAATCAGAGGCTGATGAAAATTGTTTGCTCCGAGGATGAACTTTATTACGCGGGGATGAAAACGCAATCCCTTCAAGGAATGCCATCTAATCTATTATTGGTAATAATTGAGGAGGGGGCCAAACATACCGTGACCATTCTGGTAATGCATCTTCTCCTCATCAGAGTCCTGGAAGGCTTTACTGTAGCCGCAGTGTCTACACACACACACACACACACACACACCAGAGAAACACACACACATACAGAGGGATGAATACAGGACAATCGTGGAAAATTTGTAGGATCAAACTTTGACCACAGCTCAGAATTATTAACCCTTAAAACTCCACCATTGTTGCTGCTGCCAACCAGCATCACTCCCAGTTCCCCAGGGAGGGTGTGTGTGAGTGTGTGACTCTGTGGGGGTCAATTGTGATGGATAATTTACCCTTTAGGTGATCTACAAAAGTTTTCCAGCATTCATTTCCCATTAGGAGGGTTTACAATCCAGCCACTAAATGTCATGTTTATTCAGACTTTATCTGTTAAATCCACAATGATCCATGAAAACACCATTATTGATCCCATCTTAATCATAAAAACATCACTGTCACTACTATGTTGCTAAGAGACCTCTATTTAGACCTGGAAATGATGATGAAGCCACTTCCTGTCAAACATTCCACCAATCAGAGAGCTTTAACGGATACAACAGTCACAGAATGATGTGCCTTCATCACGTTAGCTCCTAAATATGTCGGGACGTCCCTAATGTTTACATGGTGTTAACGTTATGTGGGTCTGCTGTTTTCTTTGTAAAAATAAACCTCTAATAGAAAATCAGATAAAGGTTCGTTTTCCGTTTTTCGATTTCAGATTTCAAAATGAAAAACAGGAAGTGACTTGTTTCCCTTTTTTTGTTTACCTTCTTCCAAATGAAATGCAGAAATAGGTTGGATTCTCGTTTCTCTTTTTCGACATCAAAACAGAAAACAAATGGCCGCGAGGTGCACGGATTCTAATCAAGCTTTTTCCAACTTGTTGAGACACTAACCTCGTCCTCATCTGCTGTGGCTTCTGTAGTGTTGTGAAGTCCCACAGACGCACATCAGGGAAGTGCGATGTTCTACTGTTTAGGCTATAAAAATATACTAAATGATGTGGTTTCCAGTAAATTATGGACGCTACCCACTTTGGCTATGTAGCTATGGACCTTTTTTATTTTGAGCAGCGATGAACTCCAATATATGAAAGTAAGCGGATAACGAACCCTCCCCAGATCTCTGGCTGCATTTGTGATTTTAAAAAGCGCTCCAGAGTCTTGCTCAGCATGAGGGTGAGTAGAAAATAAAGGAAAATCATTCTGTGGATGTTCTATCCTTTTAAATTGACGATAACATCCAATCAGAAGCAGCCAAATATCAACAAGTGAGCAGAAAGTTCTATGTGTGTCTGAAAAGAAGAAAAATAATGGTCTTCTTTGGCTGGAATATAGAAAGAAGATGTTTCTGATGCAGCTGAGTTGGAGTTGGTTTTGTGAGGATAGAAGGTAAATAGTAGCAGAAATAACTGGAAATGAGGAAAAAGTGGAAACATGGAAATAGTTTCTGTTTGTTTGTTTCAATGCCTGAAAGCCAAGATGGAGAGATGATATGCAGATGAGAAAATGCTTCACTGTTGATCTGTGTGGTATTTCTACAAAGTTCTGTTAGTAATAAAATCTGGTTCTGGTTCTGGTCGGTCTTTATGGTGCTATATCTATTGGTATGCTCATTTTACATCATTTTAGCCTCAAAATCTGACAACTGAGGCTGAACTGGAACATGTTCCCTGAGATTAAAGGTTCAGTATCTACAGGCTGGTTTACATTAAAAGAATGTGGAAAAAAACCCAACAATAACTGAGTTTTAAGGGTTAATAAATCAATAAATTCTAATAATGAATTCTAAACCAGCTGACTTGTTCAGTTTAATTGGCTTTTCTTCTGTAAGGAACACACAAACACAGTTTGATTCAAAAGACGAACAGACGTAAATAGCACACATGTTGTTGTTTACTCCTGCTGATGGCAGGATTTTAGTGTCCACCAGTTATCTCGTAATCTCCTACATTAGGATTCAGACTGCTATGGTAGAAATCAGTCAACAAGACTCAGATTAATCTCTTTGCATTTTCATAAAAATGGATCTGTATTTAGGATCGAGGCATGTCATGATCTGTACGTCCATAAATCTGAGAATTAAACTGCAAAGGAAAGAGGACGAAAAGACTTGCAGTCATCATCCTCCTCTGACTTAACAAGCAGGGATGTCATACACGTTATGTGCTTCATTTCAATCTGAAACATAGACAATAAACTCTCTTTTAGAAATGTAGAGGGGAAAAAAAATGACAGAACTGGCAAGTTTTATGTTATTGGATTAAAATATGCAAAATGATCAGGTTAGTGGCTGTTATTATCAGTTCCTACAGGGCAGAAAGGACGTTTTAATGGCTCCTTCACTTTTAATTTTCATGTTGTCTGTCTTCAGTTGGCAGAATGTCTCTGCTGATGCATCAAAGGTCACTGAAAAAAGACCACTGTTAAAATAAGTAAAAAAAAAAAAAAAAAAAAACACAAGGTTTTTTTTTTTTTTGGGCTTGAAATAAGCCCCCCCCAAAAAAAAAAAAAAAAAAAAAAAAGAGTTCTAGCTTATTTCCAGATAATCTTGAAATTAGCTGGGAGAACTTATTCTTAGCTATATTTTGCTAGTATTGTTAAGTTTTGTGTCTAATAAGAAGTTTGTTTATCTAAGATATGACTCAAAACAAGATTGTTTTTAAGACTGTTTCACTTAAAAAGATACACTATATTGCCAAAAGTATTTGCTCACCTGCCGTGAGTCACATATGAGTTTAAGTGACATCTCATTCCTAATCCATAGGGTTCAGTGTGGCGTTGGTCCACCTTTGCAGCTAGAACAGCTTCATCTTCTAGGAAGGCTGTCCACAAGGTTTAGGAGTGTTTATGGGAATTTCTGACCATTCTTTCAGAAGCGCATTTGTGAGGTCACATTGATGTTGGATGAGAAGGCCTGGCCTTCAGTCTCCTCTAATTCATCCCAAAGGTGTTCTATGGGGTTGAGGTCAGGACTCTGTGCAGGCCAGTCCAGTTCCTCCACACCAGACTCTGCATCCAGGTCTTTATGGACCTGCTTTGTGCACTGGTGCACAGTCATGTTGGAAGAGGAAGGGACCAGCTCCAAACTGGTCCCACAAAGTTGGGAGCATGGAATTGTCCAAAATGTCTTGGTATGCTGAAGCATTCAGAGTTCCTTTCACTGGAACTAAGGGACCAAGCCCAGCTCCTGAAAAACAACCCCACACCATAATCCCCCTCCGCCAAACTTTACACTTGGCACAATGCAGTCAGGCAAGTACCGTTGTCCTGGCAACCGCCAAACCCAGACTCCTTCATCCAATTGCCAGATGGAGAAGCGCGATTCGTCACTCCAGAGAACGTCTCCACTGCTCTAGAGTCCAGTGGCGGCTGCTTTCCACCACTGCATCCACGCTTTGCATTACACTTGGTGATGTATGGATGGATGCAGCTCATCACCATGGAAACCCATTCCACGAAGCTCTCTGTGCACTGCTCTTGAGCTGATCTGAAGGCCACATGAAGTTTGGAGGTCTGCAGTGATTGACTCTACAAAAAGTTGGTGACCTCTTCACACTATGTGCTTCAGCATCTGCTGACCCGCTCCGTCAGTTTACGTGGCCGACCACTTTGTGGCCGAGTTGCTGTCGTTCCCAAACACTTCCATTTTCTTATAATACAGCTGACAGTTGACTGTGGAATATTTAGGAGCGAGGAAATTTCATGACTGGATTTGTTGCACAGGTGGGATCCTATCACAGTTCCACGCTGGAATTCACTGAGCTCCTGAGAGCGACACATTCTTTCACAAATGTTTGTAGAAACAGTCTGCACACCTAGCTGCTTCATTTATACACCTGTGGCCATGGAAGTGATTGGAACACCTGATTCCATCATTTGGATGGGTGAGAAAATACTTTTGGCAATATAGTGTAATTTGAATAGAAACTAGACAAATATTCCTTTCAAGATTTTGAGTTTTTGCAGTGGGGCAATAAAAGCGTTATCTGGTCCGGCAGTGATGTAAACGTCACATTTGTCATGCTTCATATAGCACTTTCACCTGATTGGCTAAAATTACACTAAAATACAGAAGCAGTGGGTCTCATTCATGAAACGTTCGTAAATTTATGAACAGATTTACTTATGAAGGCCTACTTCACTAAAAACTTACATCGGACTCAGGAACATGTGAAATTGTGTTCAGGAAACTCAGATTTGATCGTCAACACATGTAGATCATGAATGCCAAACCATCATAAATTGATAGCGCGCTCCTGGTAATCAGTTGTTTGCATAAATCTCCGCCCATGAATCAGCAATGAGCTCCATAAAAGGAGGTTCAGATTGACGCCTCCGGCTTACCTGTTAGTCACGGCGCAATCAGAGAGAGAGAACGAGAGAAGCAGGGATCGAGATTATTTTGAGTGAAGTCGAATTAAAAAAAAAACATTTTATTTTTATCAATTAGCAGTGGTGTGACAGGTACAGGCAAATCTAAGCCTAGAAGGAATAACAGACACAGTTAATGCAGTGTCTGCTGTCCTCATGCCCGAGGTAAAAGAAACGTATGAGTCCACACAGAAAAAAATATGTCTGTCACAGGAGGAGGAGGCTCACTGTCCAAGTTGTTAGACGAGGACATAGCAGGAATTATTAGAGTGCTTTGTCAGGAATCATCCCAAACTAAGGCCCTGATTTAAAAAGAATCCAAATAAAGAATAAAAAATATGCCATTGGCAAAAAATAAAAAAAGATAATAAAAAGACATAATTAATGTCAGCTTTAACTACCATGATGCTGCAGCGCCAATGTTTTGATTCATCTGTCTAGAATAAACCGTGTTAAACAGTGATGTTGACTGTTATTTAACTCGGATATGAAAACTTGACGAGTTGCTCTCTTGAGAAATGATTTTGACCAAACGCTGCATGTCTGCAGTCCTGCAGCATCTTCCAGCCATCAGTGCATAAAGCTGCCAGTTAACACCTGCTTTTCCGACGTGCTAAATTTCACGCAATTTTTTGTGCCCGCTTCCCGTTGCATGGTTGATAAATCACATTGCGTGTGCAAAGCTGAGTTGTTTGCATCATCTCCTCCCAATATTTTGCACCTTGTGGCAGAAACGCCCAGATTGCATATTCATCTACAGCAGACACGCAAAATGGATAGCGGGGCTATTCTGCCCATTAACAGGCACAAACCTCCTTTTGCCCTGCTTTGTAAATCAGCTCCGGTGGATTGTTGGGTGTGTAATGAAGATAGCACTGGTTTTACCACGTGCAAACCCTTTGTAAATTAGGGCCTAAATGTTTTAGCTATTACAGTATTTCTGATCATTTGTCATGTGAGTCTGCTCATAGCTAATAGAGCACAATAAGAATTGAAATTGTAAACAGGGACAAGCATTATTTATATGTGTTTGTAAATTTACACAAGCGCTACACACAGTCGAGAGCATGTGTAGAGTTTGTTAGTAGCTGCGAACAGATCGGAGCTACTAAAATGTTGATGAATGCCAGATTCACGTAAATTTAGGTCTATGAACGGTTTACACATAAATTCGCTCTGCTCATGTTTCATGAATGAGACCCAGTGTGTGTAAAACTAAGTCCATCCCATCATCCAGGAGCTTGTAGAACCATCATCAGATAGAACATCTGAACCAGAACTGGTCCTCAGCTTTTACTGGTGCTTGATCATTTCATGCACAGGAAACCCACTCATCTGCCTTCCATCGTAGCCGTGCGGGTTTAACCCCGCAGGGTAGAAACCAGCTGGTTTCATCTTCACTTCATTGTTTCTCGTGTTTTATTTCAGGCTACGAAGCAAAGATGGATTTATAAGAAAGGAGCATTTGGTAACAGGAAGTGTTTTGTGATCTGTGTGGTCATTTCTGGAAGGACCTGAGGATAAGTTTCTGGCTCGTGCATCTGCAGCCAGGTGTGTGCCGTGAGGTCTGCAGGGTGTAAACAGTAAAACTGTCTCTGCTGGTTTCATTCAGAGGCCGTCTGATAAATTTATCAGTAAACTGGCGCGCGGCCCATCTCCCTGAACCCCCACATTTACCCCCGTCCTCCACCTTAGTAACAGCTGGGTATCCTGAACTTTGTAGTCATGACAACACCATCTTGCCTGGATAACATCTCTATGTCCTCCAACTTATAATTTTTTCTCTCTTTAAACCGAACAGATACGAGGAGCTTAATATGCATTGAAGTGTGAATTAATTAAAGGCACTGAAATTAATTATTTGCTGCAGCACAGAGATGTAAGTTGGAGACATCAAAAGGGACGGGGTGGGGGCTGATGGGATAAGTGGGAACATTTGGCTTGCAAGCTACTGGACATGAATCAACATAATTAAATCCACTATGAGGTGGAAATTACGAGGAGGGAATTTAGCTAAAAAAGAGAGTGAGTAAAGGCTGAGACGAATTAGCTGGTAAAACTCGTCTCTGACATCACGCAGATTATCTCTGCAGCCATTATTACAGACTTTCAGCATGACAGGGATCCCTCACTTCTTTAGGTTTCACTTTAGCCAGTCGGTTTACCCTCATTTTACTTCCATTACGTGCAGAAGACTGAGACAGAAACAAAGTGATCACACACAACATGACACAAAGCCAGGCAACGGTAGAGTAGTGTAAGAAAGTGTTCCACACACAGCAGCGATGGGTAGTGTGGTAAAGTGTAGCCTTGCCGTTTCCTGCAGATGATGATGGCGAGGAAGGTGACCAGGCAGGACACCAGGGCCATGCAGATCCAGATGATGGTCATGGTGTTGTAGCGCAGAGGAGCTGCAGGACACACAAACATCAGGTGTTAGTGGAGGAGAAGCTGCAGCAGCAGGTGGACGTGAAGATGGAGCGTCACCGTCCGCCTGCCTGAAGCATCACCACAGAGTCCAGACTGAGTGCTGACCCGGCCGATGAGTCTGGACTTACAGCAGGAAAACCACACAAACAATGCATTCAATAAAAATGGGATTTCATCTTTTTTTTTAAAGAAATAAAATGTGACATCAGGCTTTTATTTAATATCTTGTAATTAAATGAAAAAAATTTCAATGTTAAAAATGCAACGAAAAATAATAAAAATAAAGGTGAAGGTGGAGTGCTCACTGGATCAAAGCCGTGAAACAGGTAATGGCTCGTGACCAGCACAATCCCAGGTGCTCATCAAACTTGTGAGGCCAAAAACATCAGTACACCTACGCGTTTCTGCGTTACAGCCTTCATCAGGCCTTCATCAGCCTTCATAACCCTGATGAAGGCTGTAAGGCTGAAACGCGTAGGTGTACTGATGTTATTAAAATACGCATCAGCAAGCCAAGAGGTCTTTAAAAAATAATAAATAATATCTGACACATTGTAAAATAAATGAAAATATATCAAATAAAACCATTTTAAAGCACTTTTACTGTAATGTCATATTAGCTTTATAACATATAAACATAAAGAGAATATTAATTAAATATCTTGTTGATAAATATGAAAATAAATCCACATTTTAAAAGATCATCAGAAATAAGATGCAAAATAATAAAAATAAACATACAAATATAATATGAGAAAATATATTAGTAATAAACTTTTTTTAAACCAGTAATGAAGGAATAACGAACGCGAGCGAGTCGAGTCAGCGAGGATTCAGATGACTCATCAGTTCTCTGGTTTCTCATCATGTATGAGACGATGTTTAGAAACACAAACCAGAACTGTTCCAGATTTACTCTGTTACACCCCAACGACATCTAATACAGCATCATCATCATTCCTGTACTGCATCATCATCATCATCATACCTTTGCTGCATCATCATCATCATCATCATCATCATCATCATCATCATCATCATCCTACCTGGACTGCATCATCATCATCATCCTACCTGTACTGCATCATCATCATCATCGTCATCATCATCATAATCATCATCATACCTGTACTGCATCATCATCATCATCATCATCATAATCATCATCATACCTTTGCTGCATCATCATCATCATCATCATCATCATCATCATCATCATCATAATCATCATCATACCTGTACTGCATCATCATCATCATCATAATCATCATTATACCTGTACTGCATCATCATCATCATCATCATCATCATCATCATCATCATCATCATCATCTTACCTGGACTGCATCATCATCATCATCATCATCATACCTGTGCTGCATCATCATCATCATCATCATCATCATAATCATCATCATACCTGTACTGCATCATCATCATCATCCTACCTGTACTGCATCATCATCATCATCCTACCTGTACTGCATCATCATCATCATCGTCATCATCATACCTGTACTGCATCATCATCATCATCATCATCATCATCCTACCTGTACTACATCATCATCATCATCATCATCCTACCTGTACTGCATCATCATCATCATCTTCATCCTACCTGTACTGCATCATCATCATCATCATCCTACCTGTACTGCATCATCATCATCATCTTCATCCTACCTGTACTGCATCATCATCATCATCATCATCCTACCTGAACTGCATCATCATCATCATCATCATCATACCTGTACTGCATCATCATCATCATCATCATCATCATCATTATCCTACCTGTACTGCATCATCATCATCATCATCTTCATCCTACCTGTACTGTATCATCATCTTCATCTTACCTGTACTGCATCATCATCATCATCCTACCTGTACTGCATCATCATCATCATCATCATCATCATCATCATCATCATCATCCTACCTGTACTGCATCATCATCATCATCCTACCTGTACTGCATCATCATCATCATCATCATAATCATCATCCTACCTGTACTGCATCATCATCATAATCATCATCATACCTGTACTGCATCATCATCATCATCATCATCATCCTACCTGGACTGCATCATCATCATCATCCTACCTGTACTGCATCATCATCATCATCGTCATCATCATACCTGTACTGCATCATCATCATCATCATCATCATCCTACCTGTACTACATCATCATCATCATCCTACCTGTACTGCATCATCATCATCATCTTCATCCTACCTGTACTGCATCATCATCATCATCATCATCATCCTACCTGTACTGCATCATCATCATCATCTTCATCCTACCTGTACTGCATCATCATCATAATCATCATCATCATCCTACCTGCACTGCATCATCATCATCATCATCATATCTGGACTGCATCATCATCATCATCCTACCTGTACTGCATCATCATCATCATCATCATCATCATCATCATACCTGTACTGCATCATCATCATCATCATCATCATCATCATCTTACCTGGACTGCATCATCATCATCATCATACCTGTGCTGCATCATCATCATCATCATCATCATCATAATCATCATCATACCTGTACTGCATCATCATCATCATCCTACCTGTACTGCATCATCATCATCATCCTACCTGTACTGCATCATCATCATCATCGTCATCATCATACCTGTACTGCATCATCATCATCATCATCATCATCATCCTACCTGTACTACATCATCATCATCATCATCATCCTACCTGTACTGCATCATCATCATCATCTTCATCCTACCTGTACTGCATCATCATCATCATCATCCTACCTGTACTGCATCATCATCATCATCTTCATCCTACCTGTACTGCATCATCATCATCATCCTACCTGAACTGCATCATCATCATCATCATCATCATACCTGTACTGCATCATCATCATCATCATCATCATCATCATCCTACCTGTACTGCATCATCATCATCATCATCTTCATCCTACCTGTACTGTATCATCATCTTCATCTTACCTGTACTGCATCATCATCATCATCCTATCTGTACTGCATCATCATCATCATCATCATCATCATCATCATCCTACCTGTACTGCATCATCATCATCATCCTACCTGTACTGCATCATCATCATCATCATCATCATCATCATCATCATCCTACCTGTACTGCATCATCATCATAATCATCATCATACCTGTACTGCATCATCATCATCATCATCATCATCATCCTACCTGCACTGCATCATCATCATCATCATCATCATCCTACCTGTACTGCATCATCATCATCATCTTCATCCTACCTGTACTGCATCATCATCATCATCATCATCATCATCCTACCTGTACTGCATCATCATCATCATCTTCATCCTACCTGTACTGCATCATCATCATCATCATCATCATCATCCTACCTGTACTGCATCATCATCATCATCTTCATCCTACCTGTACTGCATCATCATCATCATCATCATACCTGGACTGCATCATCATCATCATCCTACCTGTACTGCATCATCATCATCATCATCATCATACCTGTACTGCATCATCATCATCATCATCATCATCCTACCTGTACTACATCATCATCATAATCATCATCCTACCTGTACTGCATCATCATCATCATCATCATACCTGGACTGCATCATCATCATCATCATCATCATCATCATCATCATCCTACCTGTACTGCATCATCATCATCATCTTCATCCTACCTGTACTGCATCATCATCATCATCATCATCATACCTGTACTGCATCATCATCATCATCATCATACCCTTGCCTCATCATCATCATCATCATCATCATCATACCTGTACTGCATCATCATCATCATCATCATAATCATCATCATACCTGTACTGCATCATCATCATCATCATCATAATCATCATCATACCTGTACTGCATCATCATCATCATCATCATCATCATACCTGTGCTACATCATCATCATCATCATCATCATACCTTTGCTGCATCATCATCATCATCATCATCATCATCATACCTGTACTGCATCATCATCATCATCATCATCATCATAATCATCATCATACCTGTGCTGCATCATCATCATCATCATCATCATCCTACCTGACTGCATCATCATCATCATCATCATCCTACCTGTACTGCATCATCATCATCATCCTACCTGGACTGCATCATCATCATCATCATCATCATCCTACCTGGACTGCATCATCATCATCATCTTTATCCTACCTGTACTGCATCATCATCATCATCATCATCTCATCCTACCTGTACTGCATCATCATCATCATCTTCATCCTACCTGCACTGCATCATCATCATCATCCTACCTGTATCTGCATTATCATCATCGTCTTCATCCTACCTGTACTGCATCATCATCATCATCATCATCATCATCTTCATCCTACCTGCACTGCATCATCATCATCATCATCCTACCTGTACTGCATCATCATCATCATCATCATCCTACCTGCACTGCATCATCATCATCATCATCGTCATCATCCTACCTGCACTGCATCATCATCATCATCATACCTGTACTGCATCATCATCATCATCATCATCCTACCTGTACTACATCATCATCATCATCATCATCCTACCTGTACTGCATCATCATCATCATCTTCATCCTACCTGTACTGCATCATCATCATCATCATCATCATCATCCTACCTGTACTGCATCATCATCATCATCTTCATCCTACCTGTACTGCATCATCATCATCATCCTACCTGCACTGCATCATCATCATCATCATCATCATACCTGTACTGCATCATCATCATCATCATCATCATACCTGTGCTACATCATCATCATCATCATCATCATCATCATACCTGTACTGCATCATCATCATAATCATCATCATACCTGTGCTGCATCATCATCATCATCATCATAATCATCATCATACCTGTACTGCATCATCATCATCATCATCATCATACCTGTGCTACATCATCATCATCATCATCATACCTTTGCTGCATCATCATCATCATCATCATCATCATCATCATCATCATCATCATCATCATAATCATCATCATACCTGTGCTGCATCATCATCATCATCATCATCCTACCTGGACTGCATCATCATCATCATCATCATCATCATCATCATCCTACCTGTACTGCATCATCATCATCATCATCATCATCATCATCATCATCATCCTACCTGTACTGCATCATCATCATCATCTTCATCCTACCTGTACTGCATCATCATCATCATCATCATCATCTTCATCCTACCTGTACTGCATCATCATCATCATCTTCATCCTACCTGCACTGCATCATCATCATCATCCTACCTGTACTGCATTATCATCATCATCTTCATCCTACCTGTACTGCATCATCATCATCATCATCATCATCATCATCATCTTCATCCTACCTGCACTGCATCATCATCATCATCATCATCCTACATGTACTGCATCATCATCATCATCCTACCTGCACTGCATCATCATCATCATCATCGTCATCATCCTACCTGCACTGCATCATCATCATCATCATACCTGTGCGGCATCATCATCATCATCATCATCATCATAATCATCATCATACCTGTGCTGCATCATCATCATCATCATCATAATCATCATCATACCTGTACTGCATCATCATCATCATCTTCATCCTACCTGTACTGCATCATCATCATCATCATCTTCATCCTACCTGTACTGCATCATCATCATCATCTTCATCCTACCTGCACTGCATCATCATCATCATCATCATCCTACCTGTACTGCATCATCATCATCATCTTCATCCTACCTGTACTGCATCATCATCATCATCATCATAATCATCATCATACCTGTGCTGCATCATCATCATCATCATCATCATCTTCATCCTACCTGTACTGCATCATAATTATCATCTTCATCCTACCTGCACTGCATCATCATCATCATCTTCATCCTACCTGTACTGCATCATCATCATCATCATCATAATCATCATCATACCTGTGCTGCATCATCATCATCATCATCATCATCATCATAACATCATCATACCTGTACTGCATCATCATCATCATCATAATCATCATCATACCTGCACTGCATCATCATCATCATCATACCTGTGCTGCATCATCATCATCATCATCATCATCATCATCATCATACCTGTACTGCATCATCATCATCATCATACCTGTACTGCATCATCATCATCATCATCATAATCATCATCATACCTGTGCTGCATCATCATCATCATCATCATCATACCTGTACTGCATCATCATCATCATCATCATGATCATCATCCTACCTGTACTGCATCATCATCATCATCATCATCATCCTACCTGTACTGCATCATCATCATCATCTTCATCCTACCTGTACTGCATCATCATCATCATAATCATCATCATCATCATCATCATCATCATCATAATCATCATCATACCTGTGCTGCATCATCATCATCATCATCATAATCATCATCATACCTGTGCTGCATCATCATCATCATCATAATCATCATCATACCTGTACTGCATCATCATCATTATCTTCATCCTACCTGTACTGCATCATCATCATCATCATCATCTTCATCCTACCTGTACTGCATCATCATCATCATCTTCATCCGACCTGCACTGCATCATCATCATCATCACACCCGTACTGCATCATCATCATCCTCCCGCCCGCACTGCTTTATCATCATCATCTTCATCCTACCTGTACTGCATCATCATCATCATCATCATAATCATCATCATACCTGTGCTGCATCATCATCATCATCATCATAATCATCATCATGCCTGTACTGCATCATCATCATCATCATCATCATCCTACCTGTACTGCATCATCATCATCATCATCATCTTCATCCTACCTGTACTGCATCATCATCATCATCATCATCATCTTCATCCTACCTGTACTGCATCATCATCATCATCTTCATCCTACCTGCACTGCATCATCATCATCATCATCATCATCATCATCATCATCCTACCTGTACTGCATTATCATCATCATCTTCATCCTACCTGTACTGCATCATCATCATCATCATCATAATCATCATCATACCTGTACTGCATCATCATCATCATCATCATCCCTAACCTTTACTGCATCATCATCATCATCATCATAATCATCATCATACCCTGTACTGCATCATCATCATCATCATCATCCTACCTGTACTGCATCATCATTATCATCTTCATCCTACCTGTACTGCATCATCATCATCATCTTCATCCTACCTGTACTGCATCATCATCATCATCTTCATCCTACCTGCACTGCATCATCATCATCATCATCATCATCATCCTACCTGTACTGCATTATCATCATCATCTTCATCCTACCTGTACTGCATCATCATCATCATCATCATAATCATCATCATACCTGTACTGCATCATCATCATCATCGTCATCATCATCATCATCATCATACCTATACTCCATCATCATCATCATCATCGTCATCATCATACCTATACTCCATCATCATCATCATCATCATCCTACCTGTACTGCATCATCATCATCATCGCCATCATCATCATCGTCATCATCGCGCATCATCATACCCGCGCACTCCATCATCATCATCATCATCATCCTACCTGTACTGCATCATCATCATCATCGTCATCAACATACCTATACTCCATCATCATCATCATCATCATAATACCTGTACTGCATCATCATCATCATCGCATCATCATACCTATACTCCATCATCATCATCATCATCACCTACCTGTACTGCATCATCATCATCATCATCATCGCCATCATCATACCTATACTCCATCATCATCATCATCATCATCCTACCTGTACTGCATCATCATCATCATCGTCATCATCATACCTATACTCCATCATATTCATCATCATCATCATCCCACCTGTACTGCATCATCATCATCATCATCTTCATCCTACCTGTACTGCATCATCATCATCATCATCATCATCTTCATCCTACCTGTACTGCATCATCATCATCATCATCTTCATCCTACCTGCACTGCATCATCATCATCATCTTCATCCTACCTGTACTGCATCATCATCATCATCATCTTCATCCTACCGGTACTGCATCATCATCATCATCTTCATCCTACCTGTACTGCATCATCATCATCATCATCATCTTCATCCTACCTGTACTGCATCATCATCATCATCTTCATCCTACCTGCACTGCATCATCATCATCATCATCATCATCATCCTACCTGTACTGCATTATCATCATCATCTTCATCCTACCTGTACTGCATCATCATCATCATCATCATAATCATCATCATACCTGTGCTGCATCATCATCATCATCATCATAATCATCATCATGCCTGTACTGCATCATCATCATCATCATCATCATCATCCTACCTGTACTGCATCATCATCATCATCTTCATCCTACCTGAACTGCATCATCATCATCATCATCTTCATCCTACCTGTACTGCATCATCATCATCTTCATCCTACCTGCACTGCATCATCATCATCATCATCCTACCTTTACTGCATCATCATCATCATCATCATAATCATCATCATACCTGTACTGCATCATCATCATCATCATCATCCTACCTGTACTGCATCATCATCATCATCTTCATCCTACCTGTACTGCATCATCATCATCATCATCATCTTCATCCTACCTGCACTGCATCATCATCATCATCATCATCTTCATCCTACCTGTACTGCATTATCATCATCATCTTCATCCTACCTGTACTGCATCATCATCATCATCATCATAATCATCATCATACCTGTACTGCATCATCATCATCATCATCATCATCATCATCATCATCATCGTCATCATCATACCTATACTCCATCATCATCATCATCATCATCATCATCATCATCATACCTATACTCCATCATCATCATCATCATCATCCTACCTGTACTGCATCATCATCATCATCGTCATCATCATACCTATACTCCATCATATTCATCATCATCATCATCCCACCTGTACTGCATCATCATCATCATCATCTTCATCCTACCTGTACTGCATCATCATCATCATCATCATCATCATCTTTATCCTACCTGTACTGCATCATCATCATCATCATCTTCATCCTACCTGCACTGCATCATCATCATCATCTTCATCCTACCTGTACTGCATCATCATCATCATCATCATCATCTTCATCTCCTACCGCGTAACTACATCATCATCATCATCTTCATCCTACCTGTACTGTATCATCATCATCATCATCATCTTCATCCTACCTGTACTGCATCGTCATCATCATCATCATCATCCTACCTGCACTGCATCATCATCATCATCATCTTTCATCCTACCGTGCACTGCATCATCATCATCATCATCATCCTACCTGTACTGCATCATCATCATCATCATCATCTTCATCCTACCTGTACTGCATCATCATCATCATCATCATCATCATCCTACCTGCACTGCATCATCATCATCATCATCTTCATCCTACCGGTACTGCATCATCATCATCATCTTCATCCTACCTGTACTGCATCATCATCATCATCTTCATCCTACCTGTACTGCATCATCATCATCATCATCATCATCTTCATCCTACCGGTACTGCATCATCATCATCATCTTCATCCTACCTGTACTGCATCATCATCATCATCATCATCTTCATCCTATCTGTACTGCATCATCATCATCATCATCATCCTACCTGCACTGCATCATCATCATCATCATCTTCATCCTACCGGTACTGCATCATCATCATCATCTTCATCCTACCTGTACTGCATCATCATCATCATCATCTTCATCCTACCTGTACTGCATCATCTTCCTCTCTCCTGCTCCGACCCTCTGATCTCTACATGTCCTTTCAGCAGGTAGGTGAGGTTCTGAACATGTGGATCAAACCGGATCCCGGTTGTGTGTGTCGGGTCCTGCAGACGCGTTCCTAACACTCCTGCCTATCACTGCCTCAAACATGGCCGCCTCTCAGCTGGACTGCTGACACTGAGCAGCTGATCAGATACGAGTCTGATCAGGTACTGCATCATCATCATCATCATCATAATCATCATCATACCTGTACTGCATCATCATCATCTTCATCCTACCTGTACTGCATCATCATCATCATCATCATCTTCATCCTACCTGTACTGCATCATCATCATCATCTTCATCCTACCTGCACTGCATCATCATCATCATCATCATCCTACCTGTACTGCATCATCATCATCATCTTCATCCTACCTGTACTGCATCATCATCATCATCATCATAATCATCATCATACCTGTGCTGCATCATCATCATCATCATCATCTTCATCCTACCTGTACTGCATCATCATTATCATCTTCATCCTACCTGCACTGCATCATCATCATCATCTTCATCCTACCTGTACTGCATCATCATCATCATCATCATAATCATCATCATACCTGTGCTGCATCATCATCATCATCATCATCATACCTGTACTGCATCATCATCATCATCATCATAATCATCATCATACCTGTGCTGCATCATCATCATCATCATCATCTTCATCCTACCTGTACTGCATCATCATTATCATCTTCATCCTACCTGCACTGCATCATCATCATCATCTTCATCCTACCTGTACTGCATCATCATCATCATCATCATAATCATCATCATACCTGTGCTGCATCATCATCATCATCATCATCATACCTGTACTGCATCATCATCATCATCATCATAATCATCATCATACCTGTGCTGCATCATCATCATCATCATCATCTTCATCCTACCTGTACTGCATCATCATTATCATCTTCATCCTACCTGCACTGCATCATCATCATCATCTTCATCCTACCTGTACTGCATCATCATCATCATCATCATAATCATCATCATACCTGCACTGCATCATCATCATCATCATACCTGTGCTGCATCATCATCATCATCATCATCATCATCATCATCATCATACCTGTACTGCATCATCATCATCATCATACCTGTACTGCATCATCATCATCATCATCATAATCATCATCATACCTGTGCTGCATCATCATCATCATCATCATCATACCTGTACTGCATCATCATCATCATCATCATGATCATCATCCTACCTGTACTGCATCATCATCATCATCATCATCATCCTACCTGTACTGCATCATCATCATCATCTTCATCCTACCTGTACTGCATCATCATCATCATAATCATCATCATACCTTTGCTGCATCATCATAATCATCATCATACCTGTGCTGCATCATCATCATCATCATAATCATCATCATACCTGTACTGCATCATCATCATTATCTTCATCCTACCTGTACTGCATCATCATCATCATCATCATCTTCATCCTACCTGTACTGCATCATCATCATCATCTTCATCCTACCTGTACTGCATCATCATCATCATCATCATACCTGGACTGCATCATCATCATCATCCTACCTGTACTGCATCATCATCATCATCATCATCATACCTGTACTGCATCATCATCATCATCATCATCTTCATCCTACCGGTACTGCATCATCATCATCATCTTCATCCTACCTGTACTGCATCATCATCATCATCTTCATCCTACCTGTACTGCATCATCATCATCATCATCATCATCTTCATCCTACCGGTACTGCATCATCATCATCATCTTCATCCTAC
>JALJCO010013761.1:0-55000 GCA_023101725.1 Atherinomorus stipes | reverse complement strand
CTACCTGTACTGCATCATCATCATCATCTTCATCCTACCTGTACTGCATCATCATCATCATCATCTTCATCCTACCTGTACTGCATCATCTTCCTCTCTCCTGCTCCGACCCTCTGATCTCTACATGTCCTTTCAGCAGGTAGGTGAGGTTCTGAACATGTGGATCAAACCGGATCCCGGTTGTGTGTGTCGGGTCCTGCAGACGCGTTCCTAACACTCCTGCCTATCACTGCCTCAAACATGGCCGCCTCTCAGCTGGACTGCTGACACTGAGCAGCTGATCAGATACGAGTCTGATCTGAAAGTCCAGGACCTGCTGAGCACGTTGGCTCATGGGACGTGTGAGGTCTCAGTGAGCCGGTACCTCTGGGGGAGTCGGGGTCCGGTGGGTGGCTGAATAAAGGGAGAGGATTGGTCAGGGACACTGGGACTCCAGCGGGGGGGCGGGAGAATATTCTAATGAAAGAGTTTCATCCAGACTGGATGGACTGACTCGTGAGGACTCTGCTTGCAGCCTAACAGACACTTGGGATGGGCGATATGGACAAAAAAATATTACAATAACTTCTGGTTTTCATCACGTTAACGATAAATGACAATAAAATATATCATCCTAATTGCTTGTGTTGTTTGTATTTAATTGTTTTATATTTTTCATTGTTCTTTGTTTTTGTTTTATTGATTTTATTGTTTTTCTTTTTTTCCTGTTTTTAGTACTTTGTTCAACCAATGTTGTGTTAAGTGTTACAGTATATAAATAAAGATGAGCTGAGTATTATAAATCTATCACTACGGCGAGACGCTACAGGTAAATAGGGTGAAAAATGTAACTAACTGGTATCACCATGAAACATTCCTGGTTTATTCCTCACATTAGGGCTATCATTTTCTGTATTGCAAGTTTTCTGAAATGTTATGTTTAAATATGCAAATTAAGTGTTATATTAAAAAAAAGTGCTAATTTGCATACATTACCAGGAAAAAACAATCTAAAAACTGGATTAAACCCGGTTCAAAGTTTCTTTTGAATTTTGTTCACATATTAAAATCAAAAGTTTTTACACAGGGTATTTTGGATATCTCTATCATTTCACAATTTAGGATATACTGTCAACAGCCAGAAAAAACTCATTTTTTGGCATATTTTTGGGATGAAATGCTCTCAAATCAGGCTGTGAATGAAAAATCCTTATGTAAAAACTTTAAGAAACAATAACCATATAAATTAGTGTAAATGCAAGCTGATAGATTTAAATTAATTTATCGTTTTTATCATGACACGACAAATCATTACCATGGGGAAATGCTTTGACGATATATTGCACATGATAATATATCGCTGATCCCTCCTGGACCATGCTGTGCTGTGAGAAACCTCCTGGACATGTTTCTGTGGGACTGTTTCCACCACGTCCCTCAGCAGGTCGCTGCTGGGGGCTCCTGTAGAGTTTAACATCCGCATGTAAACAGCACACACCTGCTTTTCCAGTCTGGATCTCCACGTTCTGGCTGAAGCGGCCGCAGCCTGCAGAGGTCCGGGCTCGGATCTGGAAGATGTACTTGGTGCCCGGCTTCAGGCCTGACACCCGGGCGCTGGTGTTTCTAGACTTCAGAGTGGAGTAACTCTGCTCTTCATTTTCCTGCCGAACAAACGTGGAGATCAGCGTGCAGCATGTCGTCATGGAAACAGGAAGCTACAGAAATGTTAAAGCAGCATCTCTGAGTTCATGAGTTGAACGTTTCAGTTTGATTTCCTGGAAGAAGGAAAACAAAGTTGCGATCTGATTGGTTATGTCTGTGACGTTCAGTTCAGTGTGGAGACATTTATCAGCGGCTGAGAGGAAACACACCCTGAGCGAGATCCACTGCATGGACCGTATACACACCACCATAAATGGATATCACATTTAACTGGATTTTAGATATTAAGACATGGATGGAAGAAAACTTCCTTCAGCTCAACCAGAACACAACAGGAAGAACTAAAATCGCTTTCTTCTAATCCATCGGATGAAGTAAAGAAGTACATTAGGTACGGAAAGTATTCAGACCCCTTTAAACTTTTTGCTAAAATAAAAAAAGTTATTTTTTTATTTCTCATTAATGTACGCTCAGCACCACATCTTGACAGAAAAAAACAGAAGTGTAGAAATTTTTGCAAATCTATTAAAAAAGAAAACCTGAAATATTACAGTCATAAGTATTCAGACACTTTGCTCAGTACTGAGTAGAAGTACTTCTGAGCTCGTACAGCCATGAGTCTTCTTGGGAATGATGCAACAAGTGTTCCACACCTGGATTTGGGATCTTCTGCATTCTTCCCTGCAGATCCTCTCCAGTTCTGTCAGGTTGGATGGTGAACGGTGGTGTTCAGCCATTTTCGTTCTCTCCAGAGATGCTCAGTTGGGTTTAAGTCAGGGTTCTGGCTGGGCCGGTCCAGAATGGTCCAGAGTTGTTCTGAAGCCAATCCTTTGTTATTTCAGCTGTGTGCTGAGGGTCATTGTCTTGTTTGAAGGTGAACCTTCGGCCCAGTCTGAGGTCCTGAGCTTAGACTGAAGAGGTTTTCTTCCTGGATTTCTCTGTATTTGGCCACATTCAGCTTTCCTTCACGCTTCGTGTTCGGGTTTCCAGAACTTGTCCAATTTGGCCATTTCCTCTTCCAGGCCAGTTCAACAATCGCTGAATCCAATGTCACTGCTCTGTTCCACTTTGTAAATCGGATAAACAACGCCAACCCTACTTAAGTTTTCATGGATTCCCGACTGAAGTGATGCTAAGGAAGAAGTGGATCAAAGCGATTTGCCGGGATGGAGGGCCGAACTTTATAATAAAACAAGGTTACAGGTTTGTCTGTAGCCGGCACGTCAATGACGCAGACTACACAGGTGGCGTTAGCAGGCTAGCGTTAGCCAGCTAGGAGTTGCTGACCTGCCTAACTTTGTGCGTCTGAAAACACACAAGCATCTGAAAATCAGGTCTGCACCCTCTTGTTTCCAGTGGAACAACTGGGGACTGCCAAGAAAGGAGACCGCTTATAAAAGTCTACGAACTTTATAATAAAACAAGGTAGCATGTTTGTTTATAGCCAGTGAGACACTACAGCTGGTGTTAGCTAGCCTGGTACACCAGCCTGACCAACGCCATGTATGAGATACACGGCAAGTCAGTCTGGGTTCCCTCCATTGGGAAGTGATTTCCACTCCGGCAAAAAATTGACCGGACCAATCACAGCACAGCAGTAGAATTATTAACAGATGAACGTTAAACTCCGACGTCTCCACCGCTGTTTTGCTCTGTTTTGGTGCGTAACTAACAGCTTCCGGGTCATAGTCACATGACGTGCGACACAAACTCTTCCTCATATTAGTAGTTCAGCAATAAACAATGCTGACATGTAACAGAGTATTTATAATAATAAAACCAAACATTCTATGTTAATATACACAAGAAAATTACATTAAATAGAGAGAGAAAACAACGTGTAAACGCTGACTTTCGGTGTCGCCATAGCAACATAGCAACAGAGTGCTGAACCATGCCAGCTACAGTCACCTCTGATTGGTTCTCTCCGGTTCACTTTCCTTCTGTTAGTCCCACCTCTTGTCTCGCATTGGAATCAGTCTCCAGCGGAGGGAATCCAGACTGACTTGCCGTGTATCTCATACATGGCGTTACTCAGGCTGGTGTACCAGGCTAGGTGTTAGCAGGCTAGTGTTAGCTGATGTGCTCAACTGTATGTTTGAAAACACACAAGCATCTGGAAATCAGATCTTAGGCCTTTATCATCAATAAAGCATAAAAAAAAAAAGCTCGCTTAGGCCATGACTTCACCCAGTAGAGGTGACGTGCAGTCGCTGCTATGTGAAGAGACAATGTCCTTGTCTGATACACAAAATCTGTGAAAATGCTCTTTTATAAGCGGTCTCCTTTCTTGGCAGTCCCCAGTTGATCCGCTGGAAACGGGAGGGCACAGACCCCATTTTCAGATGCTTGTGTGTGATCAGACGCACAAAGTTAGGCACATCAGGAAAACCTAGCTGGCTAACGCTAGCTGTGTAGTCTGCATCATTGAAGTGCCGGCTACAGACAAACCTGAAACCTTGTTTTATTATAAAGTTCGGCCCTTCACCTCGGCGAATCGCTTTGATCCACTTCTTCCTTAGCATCACTTCAGTCGGGAATCCATGAAAACTTAAAGGTGCCATGACATCAAATTTCACTTTTCTGGGGTTTTGGGTGTATAATATGATCTGTTGTGCACTGATGAGGCCATGTGAATGTCCAGAGTGAGAATCAAAGTTCCTGTTTATGGTCAGCTTAGCATAGCAGCTATGGTCAAGCTATGTCAGCTTTGTCTCTCTGCTCAGAAACAGTTGAATCAGACAGCAGGCTATCATTATACGTAGTTCTATCATTCTACGTAATTTAATTGCTCCAATAAGAGCACACTATCAAGTAAACAGCCCCCCCCCTCCCCCCCCTGGGTGTATGGAGCTAGTAGTAACTTCTGTGCAGTCAGGTCTGGGTTTTCAAACAAATGGATTTAAAAGAAAACTTCTGCAGCAACACTGATGGAGGGGGCCACAACCTTGTCATTACCTGTAAGTTTATTTATTTTCTAAATGCTGTCTTGTCTGATAAACGTAGCTCACACTGTCTGAAGTGCCCATGTTGCTAGCAGTTAGCCTTTAGCAAAGTCCGACCACAGCTTGACCTAGATTCTCCAAATAAGGTCATAGCCAAATAAGGTGTAGCCAATCAAAATGAAGTCAACGTGGTCTCCGGGTAAAGCTCCATATCATCACTGGACCCAACTGTATTACTGAGGAAGTGAGGTCTGGCATTTCAAAACAATACTCCGCTGTAAAAAATGCAGTTTTTTTCTTTGGAGTAATTACATATGCAGTAATGCCAACAACATAAACTAGTTTTTAACTGCTATGTCATCACTCCTTTAAGTAGGGTTGGCGTTGTTTATTCGATTTTCAAAGTGGAACAGAGCAGTGACATTGGATTCAGCTATTGTTGAACTGGCCTGGAAGAGGAAATGGCCAAATTCGACAAGTTCCGAAAACCGGAACATAGAAGGGTGATAATCCCCTATTGCAACCAGTTGTCCTGTCCCTGCAGCTGAAAAACACCCCCATTGCATGATGCTGCAACCACCATGTTTCACTGTTTGGGGTTGTATTGGGCAGGTGATGAGCAGTGCCTGGTTTTCTCCACACATACCGCTTAGAATTAACTCCAAAAAGTTCAATCTTGTCCTCATCAGACCAGACAATCTTATTTCTCACAGTCTGGGAGTCCTTCATCTGTTTTTTGAAAAACTCTATGCGAGCTTTCATATGTCTTGCACAGAGGAGAGGCTTGCGTCGGGCCACTCTGCCATAAAGCCCCGACTACTGGAGGCTGCAGTGATAGTCGACTTTGTGGAACTTTCTCCATCTCCCTACTGCATCTCTGGAGCTCAGCCACAGTGATCTTTGGCTTCTTCTTTACCTCTCTCACCAAGGCTCTTCTCAGTTTGGCTGGACGCTTGGGCCTAGGAAGAGTTCTGGTCGTCCCCATCTTAGACAGGTGTGTGTCTATCCTAATCAAGTCCAATCAGTTTAATTAAACACAGCTGGACTCCAATGAAGGAGTAGAACCATCTCAAGGAGGATCAGAAGAAATGGACAGCCTGTGGGTTAAATATGAGTGTCAGGGCAAAGGGTCTGACTACTTATGACCATGTGATATGTCAGTTTTTCTTTTTTAATAAATTTGCAAAACTTTCTACATTTCTGTTTCTTTCTGTCAAGAAGGGGTGCTGAGTGACATTAATGAGAAATAAAATGAACTTTTTTTGATTTTAGTCAATGGCTGCAATGGAGATACTGGTGTAATGTTACTGGTCTACAGATACAGGTGTAGAGATACTGGTGTAATATTACTGGTTTACAGATACAGGTGTAGAGATACTGGTGTAATGTTACTGGTCTACAGATACAGGTATAGAGATACTGGTGTAATGTTACTGGTCTACAGATACAGGTATAGAGATGCTGGTGTAATGTTACTGGTCTACAGATACAGGTATAGAGATGCTGGTGTAATGTTACTGGTCTACAGATACAGGTATAGAGATACTGGTGTAATGTTACTGGTCTACAGATACAGGTATAGAGATGCTGGTGTAATGTTACTGGTCTACAGATACAGGTATAGAGATACTGGTCTACAGATACAGGTATAGAGATGCTGGTGTAATGATACTGGTCTACAGATACAGGTATAGAGATACTGGTGTAATGTTACTGGTCTACAGATACAGGTATAGAGATACTGGTCTACAGATACAGGTATAGAGATGCTGGTGTAATGATACTGGTCTACAGATACAGGTATAGAGATGCTGGTGTAATGTTACTGGTCTACAGATACAGGTATAGAGATACTGGTCTACAGATACAGGTATAGAGATGCTGGTGTAATGATACTGGTCTACAGATACAGGTATAGAGATACTGGTGTAATGTTACTGGTCTACAGATACATGTATAGAGATGCTGGTGTAATGTTACTGGTCTACAGATACAGGTGTAGAGATACTGGTGTAATGATACTGGGTTCCTTGCAGACTGAAAGGCCTTCTGTCTTCTTCCTCCTGTCAATCATCTGGGGTCCCAGTCAGATTTGGGACGTGGGGTCACCCTGGCCCCTCTAGATCCACCCATCCCCCCAACAGCATTAGTTATGTGCCATCCGCTCCGAAACTGATTTTTTTCCAGTTCCAGTCAGATTAATGTTTATAACTAGTTTAAAGTCTAGTTTGGGGTCTGAACTTGGTCTATAATACAGCCAGTTACTGCAGATATCTTCTGATTTGCTTCTGAAACTATTCTAAAACATGACTTGCCTCATTTTCTAATCTCTCATTTGCTAAAAACTTAAATGTCAAGCCTATTAAACCTACGTGAGATGCAAAGATTTACGTGTTCATTAACAAGGAGATGCGTTGTTAGGAAGGACACAGACTCTAAGACTTGATTAACAATCAGTCTCATCATCATCATCATCACTGCTGTTCTGCAAACTTTGGTGAGCTCAGCAGTGAGATGTGATTCCTCCCATCAGCTGAGAAAGTGAGTCATTACCGTGCGTTTAGGAGGGATTTTGTCTCCATCGACTTCAGCTCGTGAGGTGCAGCAGCCTCCCTGTGACTCACTCTTGTTTAGTCCAGAGCTACAGAAACCTTGGGAGAGCACATTGCTGACTTGTCCACTTAAACCCCCCCCCCCCCCCCCCCCCCCCCAGCCCCCGGAGCGAGGCCAGATTAAGACGGCAGCGCAGGAGACGAGCTAATCCTTCAGCACTCCCCACACCATCCTGTATGCTTGGCTATGAGACCGCCGGCTCCCAGACCGCTCCCTCTGCAATTAGATGATGTCTATCACCACACACACAGCTGCACACACACTTCCTGCAATTAGTTCCTGGTGTGGCTTATGAGCCCGCCAGCCGCTTGCTGTCACTGTCACTTTGGCTAAGTTGGAATCTGCACCGTCTCATCCTCCATCTTCCTCTCTATCTCGACCCCCATTTCCTCTCAATTAGCCAGCAGGGTCTGGGTCTCAGATGAAGTTATCCACAGTCTGCCCAGTAAGTGCCGCGGTCTCCCCTCCCAGTATCTTCAGCTCAGTCGCCTCGTTTTGCAGACAATAAGCTCCCCCACTTTCACTGTCACTCTTTATCAGCTGTCTAAACTGTTCACAACATCCAGCTCCTCGCTTCAGTACCTTCTCGTAGTACTTGATGTCGTACTCCAGGATTACTCCGTTGGGCTGGTCGGGTTCGTGCCACATCAGGGTCACGCTGTTCTGGCTGGTGTTCTCCTGGCGGATAGCTAACACTTCAGATGGGGCTGTGCAGGAAACAGGAGAGATGGTTTGTTAGTTCAACATGTTGCTGGAGGAGATCACCATGTAGAGCAGTGTTTCCCAATCCTGGTCCTCCAGGTCCCCGGCCCTGCACGTTGTAGTTCAGGCCAACTCCAGCACACCTGACGCAGATTAACTGAACTGCCTGCTGATGAGCCATTCCTTTGAGTCAGGTGTGTTGAAGTATGGAAATCTCCTACATTCAATGGAAACACCTACATTTCGGAAAAAAACTCAAATATTGCAAAAAGTTTCTACGCTCTCATAAAGCGTTTTTTCACAAAAGTGTAATGGAAACACTGTTTTTGCATTTACACGCCATCAGGCGTGCCGTTGTGGAGTGAAATCCAGTTATTCCTTCTTGATTATGATGTTTATGACCATTTACAAGCATCAACTTTAGAATCAGAGTGATGGGGGAAGTTTTATCGGTCACATTTAGGCCTATATGAAAAATCCCCAAATTGCAATAATTCAGCAAACCGAACTCATTTGGGCAACATGCAAATGGTTTAGGTTCTTCATGTATTAGTCACGACAGGCCATGAGCTGTTTACATTGTTTCCACACATTTCAGACCACAACTCGGTTATCTCGTTCCCATATGTTAATTAAATGTGACCGAATATTTTCCGTCATTGACCGTTTTTTTTAAACGGTGACAGAAAAATCTGAAGGCCGTCAGTCAGTTTGACAGATTGCAATTTACACTCCTGACCACTAGATGGCGAGTTTGCATATTGTCTCTTTTGATGCATGGCCTGTTGGGTTCACTCGGAAAAATGTCATGGCAGCTGAGTGTTCGAAGCTTCTTCAAAAAGCCCAATAATGAAGATAGTGTTGACAAAAGAGGTGAAAAAAGGAAGACTGATGCAGCGGAAGATGAGGGACAAAAAAGTAATCAGTCTTCGGTATCAACTGAGCAACCAAGCATTTAATGGAAAAATGCGACCGAATATGTCATTATTATATGTATATATTTTATTTAAAGTGACGGGTAAGAAATAGATTATGACTGGATTTTTATGACCCTGTCAGTCAAAATGACAGACAACGAAAAAGTCTGGCGCAACCTCTGATATATATATATATGTATTTATATATACAGTGAAATATGACTAATCTGAGAGTACAAATTAATACTAACAGTTAATACTAAAAGACTTGTTGTGATTTAGCTTGGGCATCACAATATATATAGCGTCACTTTGTATGATATTAATATTAATATTTCTATTAATATCAATACTAATACAGCCTCGGAGCACCACCTTACTTATTTGATATGTAATGGAAGCAAGGAAAACCATTAAAGTCTTAAATCAACTCTTAGATTGATTTAATGAAGTGATCAGTCTCAGGACGCTTTCATGAGTTCTCGCTTGAAGTGACCTTTCATGATACATCAGAAAAACCACAAACAACGACTAGTTAAGATAATACGGAGTATTTATTAACTAGTCTACAAACTACATGAGATAATGTATGTACAAGATATATACAAGACATATGTGAGCATGATGATCAACCAAAAGTTATCTTGTGAAAGAAATGTGAGATGGTATGAAAATGAAACATAAATTAATTAAGCCTCAGTTAATTAATAAATGTTCAAAGAAAAAGAAGGAAGGATTTCTTAATCCAACTAAACAAAGTTAAATTGGGTCTGGTAAACCGTAGGTCTGGATTAATTCACTATCACCAACTTCTTGTGACATCAGATCATATTTCATAGCAAATGATCAGGATTCTCCTCAGAGGTTCCGTCTGACTGAGGTGCTTCACTCACGTCCTGGTTCTGCTGGACTGTTCCTCAAATCCTTTGGAAGATTGCCGGGTGGATGTCCCCCAAAAATCTTCCCGATCTCCTGGAAGTTCGTCCGGCTCTCTGCGGGCTGTCAGCTCAGTGGTGGTTCTGGTTTGTCCTCTCTCTCTCATCCGTCTCCCCAGAGACGTGCAGCTTCAGGACTGATGTCACGGGATGGTTGATAGTAAAGATGATTTGGGTTACAGTCTTCTTCTCTCCATCACTCCTTCCTGAGTGATCCGTGGTTCTGAACTCTGCTGAGTTCAGAGCAGGTGTCGTCTCATTCTTTCCCCATTGTTCCAAGTTTCTTCAGTTCTGCCTTGTCCGTTCTTCTTCTCATCAGATCTCTCCAATTCCCCAATTCTGATTCTCACAGTTCAGAGCCTCGCGCTCTGCCTGCAGTGGAATGTGGGTTGCAGCTTGTCAGCCAATGGGAAGCTGACAGAATCAGGTTTCCTCCAATAGACAGACACATCTCAAATGATCATTTGACTATCAGTCAGCTTAATGGTTATAAGCATCTGTGAATTCTAAGTGAGGCATGTGTACAAATGGATCAATTATTCAGACATGATGAAATAAAATGAACACAATAAAATAAAATAAAGCAAAGATCTGAATTATATGAATAAAGAAAGGCATTGAATAAACAAATCAGCTAAACAGATAAAACAGGATTAATCTTGATGATTTAAGATTCCTGTAAAGAAAATACGTGTTACACCTCCCGTCCACTGCTTCCGCTCCACCCCGCTCCGATCAGCTGCGCTGCGCTCGAGTCCGTCTTCTCCGGCGGGCTGCAAAAACCCTCGCACACATACTCCGCCTCACTCCGCCAGCATCCTCTCCGTTCAGGCACAAAGCAGGCAAAGGAGCATGCGCGAGAAGCAAAATCTTTTGGCCTTCAACTTCCAAAATGAGTGTTTACAAGTGACTACAAGTTTTTGTAGTTTTGACAGGATCTGACGTGCGGCGACCTACTTTGTAGGGAGTATGTATACGGCACATTGAACTACACACATTGCCCAATTTGCCCATTCTCAAGTCACACAAGACGCAATATTATTTCATAAAAAAGTTTTTATTGAGATGCTACAATATGCCCAATAAGTTTTAAACACAGCAATCAATTTCTTCTGTGGTGGATGTAAAAAACAAAACTTTATAAACCGGATGTTTCATGTTTGCAACTTCCTCCAAACGGAGCGGAGCGGACCAGAAAATAGAGTTGATCCGTATTTTTGGCGGAGGACGTGCGGACGTGTCGGAGCGGAGCGGAGCGCTGGCGGAGAAGTGGACTGCTGCTCATTGATTAAAATAGCAACGGATTTGCTGCGTCGTGCGGACCGGAGCGGGGCGGAGCGGAGGCAGTGGACGGAGGGGGTTAGACATCATTTGATATGAGGAAGTCCATTTCTAACATAAAAGTGGATTTCAGCAGTTGGGTAAAGTGTCTCTTTCTTCACCTTTATGCAGCAAATCCTGGAATGCATGTGATGTGAATTTGGGGAAGAAACATGTAGTTTCTAATCACCAAAGTATATCATGTTGCATATCAAAAGAAAAGTCTTCATCATGAGATTAACATGAGCTTACTTTCCTGATAATATAAAACAGTTCTTGGATGTTGAGAACACATAACAAAATTGGCTATACAGAACCAATTTATAGCAGGTCGTAAATACTGTGAAGGAGTATCTCCAAGCTTGGAGGATGGGTTCAAAGTTAAACAATTGGACTGTTTGTTTTGCCAAAATGCAGGTCCTCTCCTGAGTTGCTCTCAGGACCGTAAATTAGTGATTACTCAGAGAAGGTCCTTCTCTGAGCAAAATTCCTCCTTGGGACGTCTGTTTAACATCCAAATGTGGCCTTTATCAATCAGTATGTGTTCCAAAGTATATTTGGTTAGATGTGTGTATCCTTTTGCTGAGACCTTTGGGCTTGAGATCACTACAGACTTTAAAAAGTCAATAAAATTCTGAAAAAAACAAAACAAAACAGACTTTAAGGACACACAATGGAACTTATATAAGTTTTCTCAGTGACCCCCTCTATCTGTGGTAAACTAGCATCCATCTTGTATCGTACCTGTAATATGATTTCCTACAGCCAGTAAAAGACAGTCTTGTCTTGACTCTTGTTCTGTCCCTTCCTCTCTTTTTCTACTCTTCCTCCTGTAATGTTTCCTTGCATTTCTTTGTCGAATTCGACATTATGCGCGTTCAAAACACCCGCTGTGTTCATATCTGGTTCACATCCGTTTGCTAGTAAATGACGCACTGTGAAACCAATAGTCAGCTGCAATGTCACAGTCGCATCCCGGATGCAAGACTTACAGCCTTTCTGAGCCCCAGGACGCCCCTGGGCAGTGACAGCTCAAAAATGTGCATAATGAATGTTGGTGTGCCATCAAAACGAGACAGAAAAGCAGATTTTCAAGGTCTAAAAGTTACGTTGTGTGTCTTTAACAAAGATAAAATAAAAATACTTTGTTCCAGCAAAGACTGTGGAATGTCCTCTGATGTGTTTCTGTGCAGATGCAACAGTTGGCTGTATAAGTTAGTGTATCTGTCTTTTCATTCTTCTCTTTACTATTTCTTTCCTTTTTTTTGGTTAACCCCTTATCGTTTCTTTTCTTAACCTTCTTTCCTCTTGTCAGGCAAGAGGAAAGAAGGTAAAACTCTGTCCAGCTTTCCACATCACCAGTAAATTTTTAGGTTGGTTAACTAAAATTAAATACTTCACATTTGTCATTAATAGATAAGATAAAGAGCAACGGACCTAAATCTGACTTTTTTGTCCATTAGGACAAACATAGGAGTTTTGTCCATTAAAATGTACAAACTGTTGTCGGTTTGTTAAATAGCTTGTAAGCTAATGATGTGCTGGACCCCTGATACCATCGTTTAATCGTTTTGATAATAACAGTTTGTGATTTATGGTGTTGAAAGCTTTTTGTAAGTCCATAAACACTCTCTGTGTATGTTGTTTACTTTCTGTTGGTGCTACAATGCTAAACTTGAAGATTCCTATGATATAAATCTGTATTGATTTTCAATAAATGATTTGTATTTCTATCATTTTTGTCATTTTTGAACAAACCAACAGAGATGCTGGTCGATGGTTACTAAAAAGATGTTTGGCATTGTTTTTAAACAATGTGATTATTTTTTCAGCTTTTGGTAAAAATGTCTGATTGTATGGACACGAAGAAGTGCCCATTAAGAAGTGACTGCTTATTTGATGTTTTACGGGTACTATCCAAAAAATCAGAATGTCCGGAAAAAGTTCTTGTATTTCTGTAATTCAACTTTAAGGGTGCAATTTACATATTTTAGAGATAAATTATATGCAAATCAATATATTTCAAGCTTTTATTTGTGTCGATGTTGACGATTAGGACTTGCAGCTTCAGAAAACCTCTAAATCAAAAACTTAAAAAAATAGAATATTGCATAAAATCAATTATAAAAGGATTTTAAAAGTAAAAAAGTCAGGCCTCCTAAAATAAAATATTGAATCTGTACTTAGTACTTGGTTTGGGCCCTTTTGCATGAAAGACTGCCTTAACCCGGCGTGGCATGGATGCTAGCAGCTTGTGGCATATCTCAGCTGTTATGGATGAAAAACATGCTTCCATCACAGCCTTGAGCTCTTCTCTATTGTTTGGTCTCTTCCTGTTCAGCTCTTCTTGACAATGCTCCACAGATTTTCAACGGGGTTCAGGTCAGGTGAGTTTGCGGTCCAATCAAGCATGGTGATCCATGGTTGTTGAACCAGGATTTTGTACCTTTGGCAGTCTGGGCAGGTGCCAAGTCCTGCTGGAAGATGAAGTCTGCATCTCCATACAGCTGGTCTGCTGAAGTAAGCATGAAGTGCTCCAAAATGTCCTGGTAGACGGCTGCATTTATGCTGGCCTTAATGAAGCACAGAGGACCAACATCAGCAGCTGACATGGATCCCCAGGTCATCCCAGACTGGGAAAACTTAACACTGACCATCTTCTCCAGGCTGCTGTCAGCCCGCCGGCTTGAACACCGTTTTCTTCCACACTTCTTCCTTCCACTTAACTGTCCGTTAATGTGCTTTGAGACAGCACTCTGAGAACAACCAGCTTCTTTTGCTATCACTTTTTGTCTTTCCCACCTTGTGCAGGAAGTCAATGATGGTTTTCTGCACAACTGTCAGATCAGCAGTCTTCCCCATGATTGTGATTTCTTCTAAACCAAGACAGAGACTTTTTAAAAGGCACTTAGGAAGATGTTTTGGATTACTTACCTGATTAGAATGTGACACTCTGAGCTACAATACTGGAGCTTTTCACAGGATTCTAATTTTTTTGAGTTTTTGAATGTGAGGTTTTCTTAAGCTGCAACTTCTAATCAGCAACATCCAAACAAATAAAAGCTTGAAATATATTGATTTGATATTATTTATCTATACAATATGTAAATTGCAACTTTTAAGTTGAATTACAGAAATACAAGAACTTTTTCTGGATATTCAAATTTTTTGGGTAGTACCTGTACATGTAAAGTTTTGATCTGGATGAAATGAAAGACCGTCTCCGATGGGAACCCTACCTGCCTGGTTCGTGGTGATGTTGACCACGGCATACGGTGGCGGCTCATTGCTCAGGTGAGTCACCGCATTCGTAGCCAGGATGCGGAAGGAGTAGTTGGTATGGGCCACCAGGTTCAGCACCGTCACCCACGGCTCCGTCAAAGCCGTCTGCCGAGGGACGAACCGAACTGCCACGGAGCCCAAACGCTCCACGATCCCTCCTCCCCCGACCCCGATGCTCGCCCCTCCACCCAGCTTCCCTCCATTGCTGCTTCCTGGAGAGGCGGCGCAGTCTTCGCAAGGCCCGTCTCCCGAGCATTTCTGGCACAACACGCTGTAGAGAAGATCGCTGCGCCCGCCGGTGTCCAGAGGACGGTCCCACTCTAAATTCACAGAGGTCCCGTTGACCGAGGAGATGACGCTGACAGGAGCAGATGGAGGGCCTGCAGACAGAAACAGATCCTTGAACAAGTCTGAAAAATGCAGTTTGCTAGTAGGGCAGCAGGGAATCAGGAAAACATGGTAATCCTGTTCAAAGTTGTCATGAGAATATGATTTGCAATGAATGAAATTTGATGATTTGTCTTAGATATTTACTCATACAAAGTTTACATCTGTTGAAATAAAGTTTCTGCTATTAAAACATTAGGAGCATGTTTAGCTAACAATAGATTTTAGTAACTCTTCCTATGGATGAATCCAGCCAAATACCGGAGATCGACTCTCCACCATTGTTGGAATGGCATTTCTAGACATGTCAGAGCAGAAGAGACGAGAATCACATCGTTTTCTGAACGACGGCAAGCAAATCTGGGAGGAATTTTTTAATAAAACGAACTATAAACAGGTATAAACCCTTTCTAGAGAAAAGGTAACTTTGAATAACTTTGAATAACCCTCTGGGGGTGGGGAGGCGATGCCCCCCCTAATATAACAGTCGGGGAAACACTGGATTTAATTCCCAACAACAAAACGGTAAATTTAGGCGACCATATGCCAATCTGACAATAAATTCTGTGTATACACTACGCTGCTGAGCTTAACGTGACACAACAGGTCAAATTTGTTGGTCAGTGTGAGTGGACAGAGATAGTGGTTCCCAAATTGGGGCCATTAACCCCCCCAAGGTGTCCTCAAAGCGCACAGGGCCTGCGTGAGACTTTGACTGAACAGAGCCTGTGTGATTGTTAAAAATTAAGGCCATGTCCACATGAAGATGAGTTGTATCTGCTTAAGGTCTTCATTATTTGGACATTTCGTCCACATGGAACCGGCATTTTGGGAGCCTGAAAACAAGTACTTTTAAAACCAGGTACTAAAGTAGATAAATGGGGTCAGTAAAATCTGCTCTACAAAACTTTTGAGAAGTTTTGAGGATGACACAAACATTCATTTTCCTAAAGTCTGCCGCTTCAGTGGTTTCAGACCTTTTTTTCAGATGTTACCATGGTAACTGAAATATAATTACAAGCATTTCATAAGTATGAAACATTTGCAACCAGTCAGTATTTAAAGTGTATTTACAGTTTACCCCCCACCTTTTTTAAGACGTCTGTAACCCTGGCACGCTGTCAATCAACTTCTGGGCCAAATCCTGACCAATGGCGGCGCAGTCTTGCATTATCAATGCCGGGAGTTTGTCAGCATTTGTGGGTTTTTATTCCACCTCTTGAGGATTGACCACAAGTTCTCAATGGGTTTAACCCTTAGTACTCCAAGCCATTTATTGCAATTTTTTGCCCGCCTGGCCTTTCTGTCTTATAATGCATGTATAATCTTAACCCTTTCATGCACAGTCAAATAACAAATATCTTCTTTTTCAGGACAACCTGGGCAATAATAATATGTATTCTAAAATAATGCCACATGAGTGGATCAATAATTATATGAGTCTAAAGACAAAAGAAAAAGCAAAACGGAAATTGAAAATCACAGAATTTAATTTAAAAAAGACACAGATGAAAAATGTACAAGCTTTTTCATTTTCAAATGTTTCTCTCAGGCCTTGGCTACCAGGAGAAAAAGACTCCAAGATTCTAAGACAAACACAACAAAAAATATTTACATTTTTACATTTTTTCTCCACTCGTTTTTTCACTCAGTCACTTGTGCCACTCCATGAAAGTTTCTCTCTGGAACAAAACAGGTTTCTCTCACCCACAAACCCCGCGAAATTATGACCCATGAAATAATTACCCTTGTAATATACTCTATATAAAACAAACAATAACTTCTGTATATCATAAACTGCAGTAAATGCAGGAAAAAACATATGTGCACACAGGAAATGCGCACAAAGCACACACCATATAGTGTGCAAAGCTTGTTTGTAAAGCTTGTGTACATTTCCACATTCAAAGGTTAGTAAATATTTATTATTTATCTTTCTTTTGGCCATGGAAGACTATTATTTCTTTGCTTACAATACTGGAAGATAACTATTTCAACTCACGTTGATCTTTGGCTGCTCGGATTGGATGTCACCATCATAAAAACAAAAGAAGAAGAAATCCGAGCATCTCTTTGGCCGAGAGACAAACCGGAAGTTGTCATTGTTTCAATGTCGAAGTCTGCCAACACAACTTACACATTTTTAATCACAAAATGTAATAAATAATGGACTTATCACGGTGGAATTCACGAGCAAGGTTCCCGAAAAAAAACGCCGCACTTAACGGCTGGATTAAAAACTTTCTGGGATGGTTAGAAAAACCCCGAGTTCACCAGAGATTGCCCCAAAGGTAAGCTTGTGATAGCAATTTCCCCGTTAGGTTTCGTTTTGTGGTTCCCGAGATATTATGCAAACTACCGGCGCTGTTGCTCTGGGGCGCCAGCGATCCCGTGGAGTTCTGAGAGTTAAGGTCTGGGGAGTTTTCGGGCCACGGACCCAAAATTATCATATTTCGTTCCCCAAGCGATTTAGCTAGCACTTCTGCCTCATGGCAAGGTGCTGGGATGTGGTGTGAGGCTGGGAAAGGTATTTCTTGTCAATGATGTCAAGCACCACCGTCATTTTAAAGCATCCAGTCTGTTATTCCAATGCAGTCAGACAGGTGAGTCCAGCCCCGTCCTCATCAACACTCACACCCATGTTAATGGGAAAACCACTGAAATGTTAGCATAAACACTGAAAGACTTTGTGAACATTGATATTTGAATTATTCTCAAAACTTTTGGTCATGGCTGTAACCTTATTCAGGAATAAGAAGCTACTTAGAAACATCTAGTTTATTCAGTCAGTTCTGGTCCAGGTCCTGTGGCTTAGTGAGGTCACTGGATGAAAACACCTGAATGTGACATCATCTCAGAAAGAGAAGCTGATTGGACAAAGCCAGAGGAAACATGTCATAGTACAGCAGTTAAGCCCTCAAATCAAAGGAAATCGTGCACTTTTTGAAAGAAACGTAAATGTGTAAAATACAAGTACACAATCACCACAAGCCTTTAAAATGACAAACACAGAAAATACAATAGATACCACAAAACCAGCAATACATATCATCAACCATAACAGCCCATAAATTAAATATAACCCCAATTAGAATACAGAGTTATGGATACAGCTTTGGTTTTCTTTCAGTAGTTTTTTTTCCTTTGTTGTAAACAGTTTAACATCTGGAATTAATTTGAGTTCACCGGCACTATTTTTTAGTGTGCTTGTACTCCATCCTGTTACATCATGAAATAAATGTTGTCTCTGCACCCCTACAGTACATCAACCTTTCCTTAGCTGATACATATTAGTCCAGTTCATAAAAAAATATCATTTTTTAAAATTGGATTATAACTGGGCTATATTTCGTGAACTGGGTGGAAATAAACCGTATCTTTAAGAGTGCAGTGAGATGATCGGATGAAGTGGTGTACAAATGAAACTGAACTGATTTAAACTGAATGGAAAAACTTTTACTTTTTCAACTTTTTAAAAACTATAAAACAAGTGGACATTATAAAATTCCTGATGCAGAGGAAGTGACCAAACAAAAAGATTACATATGGTCATTTTTAATGTAGACTGCAGGTGATGGCACATCATGTAAGCATTCACCCATCTTTTTATGATGATAAGAATAATATTGCAGTGATACTGACAATAACAGCATTATCATTAAAAATCCAAACTGACCTAGCAATGATTATGAAAGTTAGAGTAATTGAACAAGAATCTTTTTAATAATTTTTTGGCAGCATTGTTGTTTGACAAAGGGTTAAAATGTTACATTAGGATTTACAGTAATTACCGTACCAGATTTTTTGGTGAAGTCAGATGTTTGTTTTTATTAAATTTTCTAATGTTTTTTTTTTTTAAAAAAAACAGTACACAGGTATGTATTGTATTGTTTGTGCGTTTTTATTTTAATTAGTTTAGTTTCTTATGATTGTGGTAGTTTTATGTTTCCATATTGTTGTCAAATGTCATTTACTTTGGATATTTCTATTTTTGTTTCCTTTTTTCGTATGAGCCTCTCGCTCTTTCTGTTGGCCGTATGTAAATTTAGAGTATGATTACACACATGTACTGAGTTAGTGCCATATTTGGCTCTGATGTAAGCAGTAAAAATAAGACTGGTGACATCACACATTGATCTAAATGCATATTCTTGAATTCATCTGGTTTCAAGGGTATAACCAACAGAATGGGCACCCAAATGTTGTTGGGAAATGACACCTTGGATTTGACCCCTCCCAGGCCTCAGAGGTCAAATCTGACTTAAACTCAGGGTAGACACTAACTATGGTAGAAGTCTCATGCTTTTCTTTCAAAAAGTGCATATTTCGTAATCAAGGGAGATTAATCTGTGAAATTAACACCTCTTTTTTTTTATCAACTAAACTACTCATGCCGAAGTAAAAAAAACAATTTATCTCCTGATTTATTTATTAAGTTTATGATTTCTTCAAAACCTTATGGCCGACTCACACCAGCCCAGTGGTGATCTCTGGTGCATCAACTCACTCCAGTGCGTGTCAGACATATAATTAGGTGGGATTTGGCCTCGCTTCTCTGAGCAGATATCTATCTGATGAATTACAGCCGCATTTATACTGGCACGTCATCGGCGTTCCCTGAATGAATGAATGATTGAATGAATGTCAGCTGCTGTCAATTGCTCTAAAAAAGGGAACAAAGAACCATCGAGGTGAGAAAAAAAACAAAACTCCGCCCTGTGGAGTTTCCCAGTTGATAAAAGCCCGACTGTTGCCTACAGATTTGGAAAACAAAGTGCATCATGATGCCTTAACCCTGCGCTGACGTAAAAGGACACACTGCCTCTGTGCATCAGCTACGCAGCCGGACACAGACACTGCATGCATCGCAATAAATCCAGTCGCTCCAACCATCGCTGCGCGCTGGTTCAATGCTGCTTCAATTAAGAAATTTGACGTGGCGCTGACAATAACAATATAGCCGGTATTAGAGTGACTTCGTCATCAATCCCACGTGGGTGCTATATTGTATATTGTCTGCCTGACCCAACGCACCCCAAAAAATCAGCGCCTGGCAGTGTTGCGTGCATAATAGTCGGTAGAGAGGAGGCGAGACCAGCGGAATGATGAGGGGGATTTTGTGCTCTGACTGTTCAGCATCTTGGCGATTATGAGAGAGATGCAGACTGTTCACGTGGAAATGATGTGATGCTGCTGCCAGTCTGATTTAGATGATTCATTTATTTGACTAAGGTGGTGAAGCTGAGTCGGAGCCCAACCCCGAGGTGATGGAGCTCAGACCTGAGGTGGCGGAGCTGGGCTCCGGCCCACTTTAACCCCTGTTTATGAACCATGGGAACACAGAAGATGCAAGGAAGTATGAAGGCAGCCACACAGGGCGACGCATGAAACAGACATCACTATTCATGTACGTACATGTAAGGGAGCATAAATGGGCCTGTACACTACTTAACAGGCACAGTGCCACAATTCCCACTCACAGGCCTACTCAGATTAGGATGGGCCCTATATAACCTCCCACCATAGTTCCTGAACCAATATACGCTGCATCTTCTTCCACAGCTTTATTTTTCACAAACAAACCATCCAACTCCGGTTACACTTAAGAGAATTTTGCCAGAAGGAAACATGGAAAACATCAATTTCTACCACTGACTCATAACCTCGCTAACCTGTATAAACTTAGTCGCCATCATCAGTTTTACTTTTCACATCCAGCTCAAACAACCCTGGTAAAATTTAACTGACTGACATATACACCTAACTCATGGTGCCAGAAGGAAAAAGGAAAGACACAAGGGCCGTGTCCCAAACCATGAGCACTTCAATCACTGTTTTTGAGTGTGTAGTGCACATATGGTGTCATTTAAGCGACAATTTCAGTGCACTGAAAGTACCAGGATGTTGCCCTAATCACGCCCAAAAATGCAGTGCAGAATGAAGCACACTACTCGCACGAAATGGACGCCATCTTGTGAACGTGGAGGAAGAGGCGGGACTTTCAAACTGCTTTCAGAGCTGAATAATGGCGAAGAATGACGCGGTGGCGACCCCTGCTGCATCGAAAGGGGGTATTGTACTTGATTTAAGTAACGTTTATGAAGTGATTTAGACATAATCACTAATGTATATTGTAGCTACCAAGCTGTTCACTCCCTGATGACAGTTATGATCTGGTCGTGTGTTTGAGGCTGCGGTTATACCAGCTCAGTAGAGTTAGCTCAGGTTAGCGGGTAATGCTAGTCCGTCACTTCCTGTAAGTGCAGTGCTCTGTTTGGGTCAGCATTTAGTGACAATAGTGTACACTACAAACAAAGTACACAGTGCACACTATGCCCTAAATTCCAGTGCACTCAGGAAAGTGCGTGGATTGAGACACGACCAAGGTATGATGGGAAAAATTCAAATGAATCCGCTCCATGACCTACAATAACGGCCATTCCTGTTGTTAAACCGTTCATGAGAATTTTACCATTAAATTACTACAAATCTACACTGATGTGATGCTTTTCAAATTCTGATTATCAATATTTTGTGCAATATTAAACTGATCATTGGGGAAGCATAAATGTGTGAGGTTTGGCTGTGGAAGGTGGAGCAGCGTGCAGACGGGTCACCGCTGCGTCTCCCCAGCCTTTTACTGCTGCGCATCACATCCGATACTACTGGACCACTGCTTGTGCTCATATGGGTCAGTTCTGCCTAATTTGGTCTAAATAACGTTTCCTTGTCTGATTGTTTAGTTTTTCTCAGAATGAAACAGCTCTTGCGTGTTTCCTCCATCTATTTATTTATTCATTTCGATCTGAAGTGGTGAAAGTGAAAGTGAAGCACTTTTCACTGCAAGTATGACGGCTGCAATCGCGTAATGTCGTTTCACGAGTTTTATACATTAACAGCCCACTAATTATGAGCAGGTACGGAAACAAACCTGACCATCTCATTTGGAGGTTTTTATGTATTTAAAGAGAACAACTGAACTGGAAGAATCCATTTACTGCTTTGTTAACACGTTTGCTGTTTTTTGCAGCTTTGAGTACAAAATGCTGATCTATCGGCAGTCTCACAGAGTGGGTCCATAGCGCAGGTGGGTGGGCCCCGGCCTAGTAGGCGCACCCATAATACCGCGCCTGCTACTAAACTCTAAAAGGAGTATCTACACTGTAAAAAGAAATCTTTAAACCAACTTAAAAATATTTCTTCAACTGGTCACATTCAACGAAATTAATTTGAGTGAACTAAATAAAATTTGATTTAAAGGAGCTGCGTCATGCTTTTCAAACGTTCCAAAAGTCAAATACAGGCATTTATAAGCTAAACATGTTCCACCGCTACTATAGAAACTAATTTGGTGTTAAACATTAGTTTTTCTATGCGTCTAATTTCCAACACGGAAGTAAGATGGCTGACTGTACTGAACCACGGAGCTCTCCACCAATTGCAACATGTTTTACGTCCATTTCATGACGTCGCCCCGGAAGAGACACTGATTCTGAAGGGTCACAGAAAAGTCTGTAGCACCGGCACCGGCAGCTCTCATGGATGTTATTTGTAAACATTGATGGACAATCAGACTCTGATCGACGGGATCAAACAGAGCAGCCTGTTATGGAGCTTTATTCTCGACCCAGAGTCTGATATGGAGTTTGAAGTACACGCAGTACCACAGAAGTACCACAGAGACCCCTGACAAGTAAGTAATTTAGCGAACAAATCATAGGCTAACAGTTAGCATTGAGCTGAGAGACGTTTTAACTCACCGGTGTTGTCTGTCCATGAGTGTTTTATAGTAGGAACTGCATCATGTTTCAGAAGAAATCCCCGAGAAAAAACACTTTACTGCCCGAGATTCATGAAGTTGTCAGGAGTGAAGTTCACACACAAAGTTGATGGTTTTTTTCTGCCCCTGAAGTTATAATCCAACCACTTCTGGCAAGTCAATTCGTCCAGTACAACAAATACTGTAAACCCCCACGCTTAACGCACACATTTTTCCCAACTTGCCATCCTCTACAGCTTAAAAACAAAAAATTCTCCTGAACTCTGGAGCAAACGTCTGTTAGCTGATGGCTGTTTGTATCTGAGAAAATCTTCCTGCAGGTGTTAGTTTCTTCCTCAGAGTGTGTGTGTAGGTTAGGATTCTCTTTGAGTTTCTGTTCAACAAAGAAGGCGTCTTGCTACGATGCTGCGCATGCGTGTTTGTCGCTTTGTGATTGGTGCCACCTCGTTGCGTATACCGGTGTCAGTTATGTTAAGGAAGCTACAGCTTGGCCTGAATATTCATATATTTATTACTCAAATATGCACAAATGAAGAAAAAAACTACTTAAATGAAGTTTTTATGAGTAAATAACACAGTAACATGCTGAAAAGCTCTTTCAAGTCCATTTTTCATGATAGGGCTCCTTTAGTGAAATTGTTATTTTTTAAAAATTCTATTCAACAAATTTTTATTCAGTCAATGACAGTAAAAGTGGATACTGTGCAGACCTATTTGGTTCATTCATGTCTTCGGACACCTTGCAGGTGTTCTACCTGGGTGATGTTGTTTACATCTTTTTTTAATTCTTTGGACAAAACAAAATACATGACACAATCTACAAAAATGCCCATGAATAATAAAACACCTGAATGAAAGGGAGCAGAGGGAAGAAAATCTTATATATAATCTGCCCCTTCTCACACTCAAATCGTTATAGCAATCATAATTTAACAAAAAAAAAAAAGAAAAGAAAAACAAGCAAGATACTAAAGATACTAAAATCAGCTGCAGGATTTGCAGCCAGAACTTCCCAACTTTAGAGCGTATTTTTTTGCGAAGCATCAACAGATAACAATTTAATCAAAACACTTTAACACAATTCTTTATATTTTGTTAACATCATATCTTTAACTTTGTTTTTAAACACGGAAATGATTTAGCTTCTTCAATTTCTTTATCCAAGTAATTCCATAATCCAGCTCCGGAAACAGAAACAAATCGTTCCAACATTTTAGTTCTGTACTTTGGTTTAATAAATATTTCAAATCCTTTTAATTCATACTTGCTTTGTCTTTTAATATATCTTTTTGGTATATTTTCTGGTAAATTTTGTTTATGGGCTTTTTACATTAGCTTTAACACGTAATCAACTAAATCTTCAAATTTTAATAATTGCAACTTGACAAACAATGGATGTGATGGATCTCTATGTCTACTTCCACTTATGATTCTTATTGCTTTTTTTTGTTGTAAAATGAAAACTGGTTTAATGTTTGTGTTATATGTAGTTCCCCAAATTTCTATACAATAGGTCAGATATGAAACAATTAGAGAATTATAAAATAACAATAGAGCATTTTTATTCAAATAATCTTTAATTTAACACTGTAACTGTTTTAGCTATTTAAATTTTTATACTGTTAATATGGAGCTTCCAGGAAATATTTCAATCAATGATAACTCCTAAAAACTTTGTTTCACTTCCTTTGTCAATTTTAGTACCTTCTATGTCCAATGAAATTTCAATATTTGCGTTTCTATAACAAAATAAGATAAAACATGTTGTGTCATGTGTTTCTGCTTACGGGAGCAGGGAGCTGCCGGCGGGTCGTCTGCAGCTCGGTAGTGGCTGGAGTCGCAGGGGCAGGAGATGGCGGCTCGGGTCTCTGAGTGGCTGTGCTGAGGACACTTTCCACACGGGCCGTCGCCTGCCACTGGTTTGTAGAAACCCACCTCACAGGCTGCAGAGAGAGAGAGAATAAAGTCAGTAAATGGAGGCGACGGGGAAGCTGCACTCGCATCGTCACTCAGAGATGATAAAATGGAGAAAGGCAGGAATTACATTCTCACAGCAAGCTGTGCATAAAAACACAGTTTCAACTCTCTCAAAACTGTGTCATCTTCTCCAAAACACTCATTTTAGACACACACAGACACACACACACACACACTAAATCTATGTATAATTACAGGCCTCTATCTGCAGCAACAGCAGAGCAGCAGAGATGAAAGTCAGACTTCCTTCTGCTCAGATTTGGGCTGAAAATGCGCTGCACTCTTGATACTCCCAGCGAGACCATCAGAACCAGACCCTGTTTCAACCTTATTCAGCTCCTCTGATTCATATTCACTTTTAACTCTGCGCTGATTAATAATGGAGGGGGCTCTGATAAATATATTCTCTTTCCAGGCGGTTAATAGGCTTCAGCTATGGTAAATGGGGCAAGCGGTAAACCTCGCAGCAGACAACGGTTGCTCATGTTTGTTCAAAGGCTGATTTATGCTCCCCCAGAATGCCGTGTGTTAGCTCACAGATGTGACGCTAGCATAACCTCTCCTTGTTACCTCGTTGAGTTTATAGAGAAGCTGTTTGTGTTGTTCAGAGTGCAAATGTGCTGAAAGAAGCGTGAAAGCGGATAACCAACATGGCTGAAATGATAAAAAGCAAAGGGTTGAAAGTATTCTGGATCTCTGGCTGAGACATTTTTTAGATGTATTTTAAAGGGAATGGAACCTTTGCATGTTTTCACATGAAAAGAAAACAAGCAAAAGTTCACACTGAGTCCACAAAAACACATTCACATACGCTGAGAGGGATTAGAGGAAGCTGCTGGAAAGATCGTGACACATTATCATGGATGGAGACAGCCTCTGATACGAATCAATAAATATGAATAAAAACTTGTGTACGACACAAGCTGTGACCGAGTCTTCAGACTTTAAATAAAACTAAGTTATGAAGAATAAAACAAAAAGAAAGGGGTCATCTGTAAAGTCAGGGACAAATCAATAATGAACGTTTAACATGAACAGATTTTTCCCAAAGAAACTCCTAAAGGTACGCCACAATGCTAATAAGCTGCAGTGTTACTAGCATCTGTAGGCTAAAAGAAGAAAAAACTTTATTTATATAGCACTTTTCAAAGACAAAGTCACCAAGTGCTTCACAGAATGCATCACAAACACACGAAATATATGAGATAAAATACAGCAAAATACAAACAAGTTGACCAGTCAAATGTCCAGTCAACTAAAAGCTGGTCTGAATAAAAATATCTTCAGCTGCTTTTTAAATCAACTGAGTGGGACAGAGGAAGGGCGTTCTATAATTTAGACACTACTTGGAACTACAAGTCTCCTCGAGTTTAAAGTCCTCAGAGCGGACCGGTTTCCGTCCACTAAAGTGTCCGGGCGGCAGCCGCAGATTCTACTGCCACACTTTGCAGCTGTATTTGGGTCATTAAATTAGAATGAAAATTGCTTTTGGACATTTCAAAATAGTTATCAACTCAGGACGTGTACCATTGTGATGGATTAAATAACGAATTGGTACACTCCTATTGTAATAGTTCTTGTTGTTATTACGATCTCGGTAAACAGGTAAACAGCTGTGGGACCTTTTAGATATGGTGCGGCAGAAGAAGCGGAGATCACGCAAGGGGCGCGGCATGCAAGTTCTACCAATCACCAAACATCTACGTATTTCAGTTCCTATGGAACCCTGAAAAGACCCTGCCTCGGAGTAGAAGCTAAAAAGGTTCTAGGAACTGAGGGCCGAGGTCCCTAGTATATGTCTGAATGCGCAAAAAACCGGCCTGGTTCCCGAAAGGTTCTAGGAACTCCAAAAAGTTCCTATAGTCTGAAAGCATCTATGCATATATTTGGACGGTGGGAGGAAGCCGAAGTACACAGAGAAAACATGCAAACTCCACACAGGAAGACCACTGCTGGAATTGTTCGGACCCCTCCCCAACCAGGACTTGAACTGGTGACCTTCTTACTGTGAGGCTGCGGTGTTAACCACCCCCACCACCATGCACCCCAGGTACAAAATCACTTGGTCTCTGGATTTAGATGACCTCGGCGTTGAAATGAGTGACATAAAGAGGTGACATAAACAAAAAGAGGTGGAAACTGAGACGATGTGCCGCCCTTATTGTGTGTTTCTGATGGATCCACATGCACATTAACTAGAGGGCCTGCATGATGCTGTCACAAAGAGAAATGGAAGACCAGCGAGAGAAAGCCACAGTTAAAAGTTTAAACCGATGGACAGATCAGGGCTGAAGAACAGGAGGGACGCATGGGAGACTTGTTTTTAATACTTTTTATTTAAATTATGTTACCTCTTTAAACAATTCATTGTTTGAGAAAGACTACATTTGAGATATGAGACATTCCCATTAGAAAGCATAAGATAACTCATCTACTTTGATACATATATCTTAGTCTATACATCTATAGCTAATAAAGATGAATATTTTGCTGAGCGAAAATGCAGAGAAAACAAATATGTTTAGACGTGGTAAACTCGGAGTCGGGAGCTCAGGCAGGATGATCCGGGGTGAGGAGAGGAGCTGACAACAACTGGTAGTTTGCAGAAAAGGATTTTCCAGCTCAGCTTCATCTCACTGTTTACTGAGGAATCCTTTGCTGAGACAAAAATAGCTGGGTCTTATTTCCAGACGTTGGGTCTGCATGCCTACAGGGAACAGAGGTAGCAGAGCACATCTCAACCTGAACACTTTGAGGGATTTCACTCTGCCACAAAGATGATTCTGAAGCCTGACAGTGCTAACTAGCTATTCTGGGATTTGTCTAAAGTCAATGTCTTTATTGCATCTTTTGGGGGCAGCACAACAAGCGGTAAACACAAATGTACACATCACCTGATAAAAGTTTTTCTGGAAACTTGTTGCAGCTCCATCTGATTCCTCTGAGGATGAGATTCTGGGCCACAAAGAATCAAACAGCTTTGACTGTCACCATCTTATCACTGGTTTGTGGGAGGGTGGGTGGGTGGGGGGTGTTGATGAGCCCAGCTGAAATCTGTAGGGAAGCTCTGGTTGTTACTGGCTGTGTGAGTAAATGTGACTCCTGTTTCATTGATGATGATCTGACTGGTTGTCTGTGATGCAGCGTCTTGTCTAACGGCTGTAACTCTGCCTGGAGGTCAGTTAAATCACTGTTCCATGTCACTGCACTGCAAAACAGTCTAACAAAGTTTTACAGTCTTGTATTCAGCAAAAACTGTCTTAACGATCTTTGTTTGAGAGTAATATACAGTACTTGACAAGAGCAGAATATGTTAGATTTTTTTTTTTTAGCTTCAGGCCCATATCTAAGCTTCCATTTCTGTCCAAAGTCTTAGAGAAAGTGCTCTCTGAACAACTGACATCCTTTTTAGAGAAGAACAATATTTTTGACCCCTGTCAGTCAGGTTTCTGCAAACAACACTCTACGGAAACCGCCCTGCTCAAAGTGTCTAGTGACATTCTGATGTCTGCGGACTGTGAGAAATGCAGTGTTTTAGTCTTGTTGGATCTCTCCTTGGCATTTGACACTGTCGATCATGAAATCTTGTTAACAAGACTGCATGAATTGGCTGGAATGTCAGGACCTGTTCTGTCATGGTTTGCTTCCTTTTTTTCAGGTAGGAGTTTTAGTGTTTCAGCTTGCCAGTTTGTGTCTGACTGCGGATTTGCTGTGTGGAGTACCTCAGGGTTCTATTTTAGGCCCAACTTTGTTTTTTCTGTATGTTCATCCCCTAGGAAACAGGGAGTTTTTTGATGTTTGGTACCACCTATTTGCTGATGATATCCAGTTGTACTGCTCATTTAAGGTCTCTGAGATTCATAAATTGAACTCCTTAATGAGCTGCCTTGTGCAAATTAAACAATGACTCGCTGCGAACTCCCTGCAGTTAAACTCTGATAAAACTGAAGTTCTGGTGGTTAGCCCTGATGATGCCATTCCTGGCATCAATCACTATTTTGGTGATCTGAGTGCTTTGTCTAAATCAAGCCTCAGAAATCCAGTCTTAAAGTCCCTCCACTAGCTTCAGGGGCCTGTACGACGAAGCCGGATTAACATGCCCGGGATTTCTCTCAGTTACCTGGGTTGACTTAACCAGACATCTGCGGTCTTGATAAACGGTACTATGAAGCTGGTTATCAACTCGGTAACTCAACCCAGGGTTTTCCAATCTTAATCAGTGCGCGCTCACATAAAAGAGGCGGCGTTGGAAGCATCTGACCAATCACAGACATGGAGAAATAGAGAGCGACATATTTCACCATGGAGGAGCAGACGATGATACTTAACAAATATGTCGAATTCAGGATCATCATTCCTGAATGATAACACAACATTATGATTCAGGAATGATAATAAATGGCTCCATTTATGCTGCGGCAACACAGTCGCCGCAGCAAAAGCCAGGAATTAATGCTGGCTGTCAATGCGCAGCAAGTCCGTGCGATTGTACGATCATGGAACAATATCGGACTCTGATCATTTAGTGTTCATCACACTACAGCGCTTCCTCAGTATATTTGCTTCTCATACTGTGCATATGGATATTCTAGGCTCATATCGTTGAACGTGTTGTAACCCTTCACCATGACGGCATGGGTGGGTGTGCGCTCCATAAATTCATGTTTTCTACCTGTGTGACCTCTTAATCACATTATTTCAGATGCAACCCCGCAGCGCAAGACGATCATGGGAACAAGTAAAGAACAAATACAAATATATAATCCAAACCGGTCAGTGACGAGATTCTATGCTGCCACACTCTTTCATGAATGAATGGAATTTCATTTAATATTTGTGCAGCCCACAGGGAAAAAGCGGGTATTACATGACATGTTTTTGCATACGTTTTCAGTGTCGCCAACGGTGTGCATCAAACTACCAGTGAATGAATGAATGAATAATTAAATGAATGACGTTTTACTGAGTGGGACCGTGAGCATAATTCGGCCACAAAAAATAAGCCATTTAGCTACATCAGTACAGCACTAATTTTTTTTTCTCTCGAGGTGAGGCGTTGGTCTATATCAAAATTAATTCAATTAGTCTAACATTAATAAAACCTCAGTGTGATGAAGAGCATCTGTGGTGTTGTCGGTGTCCGGATGCGATGCGTTACATTAGTGATGTACGGCTCTAACAGCTGACAGATGTAACGGAGTCCAGCAGAGGAAAACCTCCATCTTTCATATAAAGTGTCATGTGGCAAATCAAAAGGGTTGCACCATCTCTGAATATTCTCTCTCTTCTAAGAACTCCTCTCACGATCTGCGCACCGGCATCGACAGGATCTTCTAAAAATGGGCAGGCCATTTTCCAAGAGTGCTGATTGGTCAGGGAGTGGTGCTTTCATAGTCTGAGATCTCTTATCCAGAACTTAACCTGGTCCGGACCAGGTTAGGCGTTCAGCATAAGTTACCGGGGAGATATAACCCGATCAGAAGTGAACCAGCGTCATAGGACGAAAAACCCAGGGTTAACCCTGAAGTTACCTCGATAAGAGAAAATCCGGCTTCGTCGTACAGGCCCCTGGCTTTTCGTTTTTATTTTAAAATTCTGGCACTGACTTTCAGAGCTCTGCACGGTCAAGCTCTGTCTTACATTAGGGACTTTTTATGCCCCTATGTTCCCTCTTGGAAGCTGAGGTCACTGGACCAGAATCTGCTCATGGTCCCTCGTACCCGCTTTAAGACGCGAGGGGATCGCTCCTTCCAGGCTGTCGCACTGAGGCTCTGGAATGATCTCCCATTGTCTCTACATTTGTTGGACTCCATTGATGTTTTTAAGAGCAAACTGAAAACCCACTTGCTTCTCCAAGCGTTTTAACATTAGTAGTGAGAGGGTTGTTTTATGATCACCATACTGATTTTTATTTAAATCTTCTTATTTCTTGTATTGTTATAGATTTTTATTGTATTTCATTTTCTTGCATTTTAATTTTTCCTCTGTACAGCACCTTGTGACGTTCCCTTGTCTGTGAAAGGCGATATTGAAATAAAACTTACTTATTTTAATCATGTAAATTATCATGTTATTAATGAACGAACGAACGAATACTATTGTCCTGTGAGTTCAGAATTAACTCTCAGTTAGTATTTGGGAGGTTTTCTCTATACTTTACAGGCCGCAGTACACCTGAGAGAGAAGCTCACTAGCCAGACAACACCAACAAACTGAAACTATGAACCTCTGGACTCACAGGACAATAGTACTCGTTTGTTCGTACGTTCATTCGACTTAAAGTATTGGTAAAAATCAAGGAGTTTTGCTGCAGATATTGCCTTCTATAGTGACTGCCCTGTCTATGCTATTGTACTGGATGTACACCGAAGGGCAACTCAACGTAATATCTTCCGAAGGAATGAAAGTGATGCAGAAATTTTACCTGTGAGTAAATGCACGTATATGGTCCTAGAAATAAGGTCCAGGTTAGAAAAAAAAGAAAAATCCTTTCACAGTATCTTGCTAAGGTCGTACTTATCTTTGAGTGGACCGTCGGACTCAGCCCCAGGGCTATTTCAACACCTGGTTTCGGTACCCATCTCTTTTTATAGCCCTTTTCAAAATAACCATAATCAGCCAGAGTTTTAATATGACAAAAGTTATTTTATTCATTATGTTTATTTAAATTAATCAGCTGATTAATCTATTATTGGGATTTTTCCCTGTGGTGGTTAGCACCACGGGCTCATAGTTAGAAGGTTGCTAGTTTGAGCACCGGCTGGGGAGGGGGTTTGAACAATTCAAACAGTGATGTTCCTGTGTGGAGTTTGCATGTTCTCCCCGTGTATGCGTGGGTTCTCTCCGGGTTCTCCGGCTTCCTCCCACCGTCCAAACACATGATGTCAGAGTTACTGATCACTCTAATTTCTCTCTAGGAGAGAATGTGAGTGTGAATGGTTGTCTGTCTTTCTGTGTTGGCCTTGTGACAGACTGGCGACCTGTCCAGGTGTCCCTGCCTCTCAGCTGATAATAGCTGGGATAGGCTCCAGAAACCCCTGTGAATATGAACATCTGAATATCGCTCTGTGTCTACACAGAACAAACAGATCTTAAATTCAGTATAGAGAGTTCCAGAGTTTCGGGGTTCTGGATGGAGGAACCACCAGCAAACCTGATCAGAGTCCTGTTGCTATGCCCGAGGCAGGGGACTCTGAGGAGCCAACGTAAGGACTGTGTCTGGACTGTGAGACCAGCGAGATATCAGCACCTCTGTGAGTTTTGGTACAGAAAAAGTTTGGGTGGATTTTGATGGCTTGTAATGCATCACCATCACAGCAATCTTTTCCGCCTCCATCATCCATGATCCATCCCAGGATAGAAGATGAATTGTACTGGAGAGACTGGAGCATGGTTGGAGCTGTTGGACTGGTTTTACTGTGTCTACGTACTCCAACCCTAAGACCAGTGTCTGCTGATCCAGTCTGGAACTGGTTTCAGGATAAATGCTTGAAATATGGATTATGAGGTAGAAAATGCTGGAGACAGATGGAGGAGAGATGTGGTGCAAAAACTCTCCTTTAGTGGAACTGTTTACAGAACATAAAAGTGAGTGTGTGTGTGTGTGTGTGTGCTTGTTTGCGTGTTGCCTTGCGTGTCAGTACCTGTCAGTGTAGCACACTCACTACAAGAGAATTTGCATTACAATGAATCTTAATAGCTGTGGGCTGCAGTGTGCTGACCTTGATTTATTCCCTGTGTAAGTGGGTAAATAAATACTGGGGAATGAAGCTGGAGCTGGAGAAAGTCCATCATGGTCCCCTGCGTGAGGAGACTGGGGGACAAGTCTGAGGTCTCCAGTAGAACCACAGCAGGCTGCTGGAAGCTGACATCTGGTTCATCCTCCTGGTTCATCCTCCTGCCTCCTCTGCGTGTTCTACATCATCTAATAGTTAAAACAAGAGGAACCACTTCTCTCTAGTTCTCAGATTTTCACTCCTGAGAAACAAAAGATGGATTTTAAAATGCCGGCAGGTGTAAAAGACAGAACGGTACTAGTTCTGGTCCAGAATATAGACCTGGGGCCTCATTTATAAAACTGTGCGCAGGATCTTTACTAAAAGTGTACATGTGCCAAAAACCCAAAGTTTGCGTGCGCCGAAAAATATTCAGATTTATAAAACTGCAAAAATTCAAGCAATTTCCCCTTTTTAAATCACACTCTCCCTGGAAGTTTGCGCAGGTGAATTTGGCTCATATGCCGCCCCCTACACGCCCACATTCTACCATGAAGGGTCAATGCAAAGCACCTTATGGATATTTTTTGCAGATGAATAAGCTGATCTGAGGCATTTAAACTTGATCGTGGCAACTGAGAAGACGAGAAAATGCAGTTTCATGGAGAACGAAGTGGAGGAGCTTGTTGGTGAGGTGGAGGCTCAAAAACACGTTATATTTGGACGTCACGGCGTGGAATCACAAATGAACAGAGGTGACAGCACGTTGCTGCAGCGGTGAATGAACACGGCTCGCTGCACACCGGAGCGCGTTGTGGTCAACAACTGTGCACAGGTTTAAACGGATTCGGCGGGTCGGTCGAGTCCAGTTTAACACACAGATCCAGGAGTTCCCAAACTTTCTGAGCTACGACCCCCCCAGATACCAGATGTTGTTGTTCCTGACCCCAGCCACGGCTGAGCTCTTTATTGTGCGACATTTCAGATCATCCTGCAGCATCTACATGTGAGGCTGGAAAACTGTCAGAATCTTCATGAATTAGGGGGATAACGGGGGGTTTGGTAGATTATAAATGAAATTACATGAAATTACATGAAAAATACTTTATTATATGTTTTTATGATATTTTTGGACTGCGAGTCTGTAATAAAGTTGAATTGAATTGAATTAATCCCGGGAGGGAAATTCAATGTTTGTAATACTCTCAGTTTTTTTTTTTACACTATAACATCCATCTAACATAACAATAACATAAAAAGTACAAGTGCAACATCATACATATGTACACAACTGTAAGAAAATATGATAAAAAACAAAACAAAAAACAACTTAGCTGACCAAGATATGAGAAGGGGTTTTGCAAGATATTGCTAAATTGCCATTTTTATTATGAGTTAGGCTCTAATTTATTTATTAGAAAATGAATGCGTTTATATTCCTACAGATTAATCTCCCTGCATTAACAGATTTATTTTGACAACCCTAAAAATTCTAAATGTATTTAGTTTACAGCGATTACAATCGTCTGGCGACCCTCTGAAATGATCTAAGAATCCCCAGTTCGGGAAGGTTGCTCAGGGGAATCTATCGGTATCAGTCAGTAATCATGGCCCAAGGAATATTCATGGTTTCTAAAAACTCTCCATCTTTATTCTCTTCTTTCCATGATCTTCCAGCAGTGCAGCGCATCCATTGTGAAGCATTATGCAAGAAAGTCACCGTTTCCTCAGTAATTACAATCAGCCTCCACACCTTGTTACAGGTAACCTACCAATAACTGTCATCCTATATAATTGAAGCTGTACTGTAGCTCTTAAATGAGGCTGATGGATCGTACAGCTCAATCCAGGAACAGACGGGGGTTTACGATGGTCTCCAGTCAGATATGATGGTTAAATGCATGATCGTGGCTTCAGCTCATCATCTTACCAGCGGTGTCGCCAGTTTCCCGTCTCCAAAATGGAAAATGGAAAATGACTTACGCCACTTTCAGGCCCTGTTTTGTGCATAAGCAAGCTTTAAAAATGAGCTCCCTGATCTGCTGATGCCATCTATCTATCTATGTTTCCATCCAGAGTTCTGACTAAACGTTTAGATTTTCTGCTCCTAATATCTGGAACACACGACCAGAAAACCTGGAGTCTGATCCAGATCTGGAGAGTCCTGAAAAACCTGGAGTCTGATCCAGACCTGGAGAGTCCTGAAAAACCTGGAGTCTGATCCAGATCTGGAGAGTCCTGAAAAACCTGGAGTCTGATCCAGATCTGGAGAGTCCTGAAAAACCTGGAGTCTGATCCAGATCTGGAGAGTCCTGAAAAACCTGGAGTCTGATCCAGATCTGGAGAGTCCTGAAAAACCTGGAGTCTGATCCAGATCTGGAGAGTCCTGAAAAACCTGGAGTCTGATCCAGACCTGGAGAGTCCTGAAAAACCTGGAGTCTGATCCAGACCTGGAGAGTCATGGAAAACCTGGAGTCTGATCCAGACCTGGAGAGTCCTGGAAAACCTGGAGTCTGATCCAGACCTGGAGAGTCCTGAAAAACCTGGAGTCTGATCGAGACCTGGAGAGTCCTGGAAAACCTGGAGTCTGATCCAGATCTGGAGAGTCCTGGAAAACCTGGTGTCTGATCCAGATCTGGAGAGTCCTGGAAAACCTGGAGTCTGATCCAGACCTGGAGAGTCATGAAAAACCTGGAGTCTGATCCAGATCTGGAGAGTCCTGAAAAACCTGGAATCTGATCCAGATCTGGAGAGTCCTGGAAAACCTGGAGTCTGATCTAGATCTGGAGAGTCCTGGAAAACCTGGAGTCTGATCCAGACCTGGAGAGTCCTAGAAAACCTGGAGTCTGATCCAGACCTGGAGAGTCCTGAAAAACCTGGAATCTGATCCAGATCTGGAGAGTCCTGGAAAACCTGGAGTCTGATCCAGACCTGGAGAGTCCTGAAAAACCTGGAGTTTGATCCAGATCTGGAGAGTCCTAGAAAACCTGGAGTCTGATCCAGACCTGGAGAGTCCTAGAAAACCTGGAGTCTGATCCAGACCTGGAGAGTCCTGGAAAACCTGGAGTCTGATTCAGATCTGGAGAGTCCTGGAAAACCTGGAGTCTGATCCAGATCTGGAGAGTCCTGAAAGACCTGGAGTCTGATCCAGACCTGGAGAGTCCTGGAAAACCTGGAGTCTGATCCAGATCTGGAGAGTCCTGGAAAACCTGGAGTCTGATCTAGATCTGGAGAGTCCTGGAAAACCTGGAGTCTGATCCAGACCTGGAGAGTCCTGGAAAACCTGGAGTCTGATCCAGACCTGGAGAGTCCTGGAAAACCTGGAGTCTGATCCAGACCTGGAGAGTCCTGGAAAACCTGGAGTCTGATCCAGATCTGGAGAGTCCTGGAAAACCTGGAGTCTGATCCAGACCTGGAGAGTCCTGGAAAACCTGGAGTCTGATTCAGATCTGGAGAGTCCTGGAAAACCTGGAGTCTGATCCAGACCTGGAGAGTCCTGGAAAACCTGGAGTCTGATCCAGATCTGGAGAGTCCTGGAAAACCTGGAGTCTGATCTAGATCTGGAGAGTCCTGGAAAACCTGGAGTCTGATCCAGACCTGGAGAGTCCTGGAAAACCTGGAGTCTGATCCAGACCTGGAGAGTCCTGGAAAACCTGGAGTCTGATCCAGACCTGGAGAGTCCTGGAAAACCTGGAGTCTGATCCAGACCTGGAGAGTCCTGGAAAACCTGGAGTCTGATCCAGACCTGGAGAGTCCTGGAAAACCTGGAGTCTGATCCAGACCTGAGTTCAGATAAATCAGAGCCCGCTTTCATCATGTGGTCCAGAAAATGTCAAACGTCCATGTGATGAGATTTATGTTGATAATGTTGATGAGTGAGCATCAGAGCTCTGTCAGACGTTACAACATGAATCCTGTAGCCCGTCATCTGAGGACTCCCATCCTGTCTCCTCCTCAGGTTTTCAGGGCATTGAACACATCACATTACCAAGAGGTTAGACATAGATGAGAAGATGTGCCAAAGGAAGCTGTTTCAGATACTTAAATGCTCTTCAGCCTGCAGACCTCACTGAGGGACTGACACGAGTCTTATTCAGGTCTGTGGTTCATGACGGCCCCGCCTGGTGCCCCTCCATAACTCCCTGTTCTATTCTTGTAGTCTTTTTATTGTGGATCTGGGGATTCCTTATTTAGGATGATCCAGACCAGAAAAGATGTTTTATTACTCTACTTGAGAAGCGCTTTCTTGATTGCAATGATTTTTTTTTGTTATTTTCTTCACTGTTACATTCCTCAGTGGTAGATCTCTTTATTGAAGCGTCACAGCCAGATTCTACAAAACTACAACTACCAGGATGCTTTGCCTTTGACAGATGATTGTGTACGGTGTACTGCACGCTCAATCATTTGTATTTTAACATGCTTTCATTTCTTTCTACTCTAAATTAATCTGCTCTGTCTGTCTCTCTAACTTTGTCTGGCTGGACAGTCAGACAATAAAACTGAACATCCTGATGAGGCCTCAGATGGCCGCTTTAGCCGGTGGAAGGCTGACGGCAGCTACTGAAAGGAGGATCGGTGAATATCAATATTATCTAGTTCTTATTTTTATAAAGTTTATTCCTTCACTCCTGAATAATGACGAGCAGAATCATACAACATGATGTTGAATCTTTGAAGCAGAAACTTTACAGAGAAATACTCTAGAAACTAGGGAGGCATGATATAATTGGCCCCCTATCGGTATCGGCCTTAAAACTGAGTATTGGACATCGGCCACCCCACTGATATTTAACCAATATTTTATCGATCAGCCCGCTATTTCTAAAGTCTAAAAAACCACAAACTTCTTCTTCAAAAACTTCTTTATTACTAAAAGTAATAAATGGATGATAAATTCCTAAATAATAAATTTATTATTTGTACATATAATAAATAATAAATTCCTAGATAATAAATTCCTTTATTACTAAAATATTACTAATATTACTATATTAGAAAAAAAAAAAAAAGAAGGAAAAAAAAAAAAAAAGAGAGCTTTTTTACATTACTGAATTTCCCTTCTTGGATAAATAAAGTATTTTTCATTTCATTCATTTCATTTCATTACAGACTTTAAAACCTCTAAAGACTAGAGGTGGGGAAAAAAATATCAATACACTAAAATATCGCAATATCTTCATATGCTGATATTATATTGACATTTAAAAACGTGGCATCAATCTAGTTTACTAATGACATCTCGCGATATTTCATCATTCTGTTACAAAATCTCGCAAGAATACACAAAACTTTTGCGATATTTTCATATGCTGATATCATATTGACATTGAAAAATGCAGTATTGATCTATTTTACTAACGAAATCTCACGAGAATTCACAAAATATCTTGAGATTGTGTAACAGAACGATGCAGTCTCACGAGATTTTGTGAGTAAAATAGATCGATACCACATTTTTAAATATCAATTTGATATCGGTATATAAAAAACATTACATTATTTCAGTGTATTGGGAATTTTTCCCACCCCTATTTTTCAAAGCGTCGGAAACGGATAACAAAACTGCTATTTGCAATGACTGCTAATTTTTTTAAGCTTTAATATCGGCATCAATATCGGTTATCTGCCACATGAGTTTTAAAATATCGGCATATCGGATATCGGCCAAAATTCCAATATTGTGCATCCCTACTAGAAACTAGCAACACTGCAGGCCTCTGTCCGTCTAAGTGCAATATTTTCCAGTTAATTCGTTTTTCTGAGCACATTTTCCAGTTTAAACCAGTCTTCATTAGTGCAACATTTCTAGTTTAACTCATTTATTTCCCTTCATACATGTCAGTGAAAAATCAGTAAAACTTTTACTCCGAACCAAACAGTCCTGCTGGTTTGCTAAAACTAGGCCATCAATCAGAGATGGGGAGTAAAAATATCCGCTGGAGGTGACTTTTACCTTCATATTTAAACTCATCAGACTCATCAACAGGAAGGGATCTGAAAGTTCTGCATGTTCAGGAAAACACGAGTCCCCGTGACCCCGACCTATTGCAGCATCAACCTCGGTAAGAAAGACAGCGCACGACTAAATCTGGGGACTAAATTTTGTGAAAGGCTCCTTAACTGGTTCCCCAGGGAGCACCGGAAGCCACAAACAAGCTGCTGAAGCTGTCTGAGTGATGGATGAGCGTGTCTGTAAGATCAGCTGCGGAAATGGGACACTGTCCTTCCTGTTCCTGCTGGATAGCCACGCTGCCACGCCTGGATGCTGCAAGGGCTACTACTATTATTACTACTACAACTACAAGTACTAGTACTAGTACTGTCATTTAGCAGACACTTTTTTACAAAGCGAAATAAATCTGAAAGAACACAAGCAAGAGGAGGGTCCAGCATGGAAAAGTTCTGGTCAGACTGCTGGGAGTCCAGTTGGACACAGGTGCTGCCATGCAGTGCTAGAAGACTTTTTTTCTCTTTTCTCATCCTATAGTCCCTTTATTAAACAAAACAAGGTCTTTGATTCACCATCATAACGTCTTCTTGGCATAAATGTGTGCAGCTTTCTCAGTGCTGAGTCATGCAAAGAGCTGGACACACATTCCAACTTATTCTGATGAACAGAGAAGTTAAACTAAACGACTGCTTTGCAACGGCCGCTCTGCAACAACCGCTCTGCAACAACCGCTCTGCATCGGCCGCTCTGCAACAACCGCTCTGCATCGGTCGTTTTGTACCTCCGCTCTACAACAAGCTCTGCAATTACCACTCTCCAACAACCGCTCTGTTACAGCCGCTCTGCAACAATCGCTCTGCAACAACCGCTCTGCAACAACTGCTGTGCAACAGCCGCTCTAAAACAACAGTTCTGCAACAATCGCTCTGCAACAACCGCTCTGCAACAACCGCTCTGCAACAACTGCTCTGCAACAACTGCTGTGCAACAGCCGCTCTAACACAACAGTTCTGCAACAACCGCTCTGCAACATCGGTTCGCCAACAACCGCTCTCAAACAGCCGCTCTGAAAGAACAGTTCTGCAACGGCCGCTCTGCAACAACCGCTCTGCAACAACCGCTCTGCAACAACCGCTCTGCAACAACCGCTCTGCAACAACCGCTCTGCAACAGCCGCTCTGCAACAGCCGCTCTGCAACAACTGCTGTGCAACAGCCGCTCTAAAACAACAGTTCTGCAACAACCGCTCTGCAACATCGGTTCGCCAACAACCGCTCTCAAACAGCCGCTCTGAAAGAACAGTTCTGCAACGACCGCTCTGCAACAACGGTTCTAAAACAACCGCTTTGAAACAACCGCTCTGCAACAACGGTTCTGTAACAATCGCTCTGTAACAGCTGCTGTGCAACAGTCTCTCTGCTACAGCCACTCTGCAACGGCTGTTCTACTTTCTAAATCACGGCTTCACTCTCCCATCAAAACTACCTGCGTGTGCTCGGCATCACGTGAAGGTGCATGGAGGTGGATGAGTCCTGAGGATCCAATGCCGTCTTTTCCTCCACTTCAAGCTTCACTACGGACTCTTTGACCTGAAGCGTGTAATTGCTGATCTGAAGATGATCTACTGCATCTGTTTTATTGTGTGTTTTGTGGTGTGCCATCTTGACCAGGTCTCCCCAAAGAACAGCCAGTATCCTAAAACAACATCCCGGTTCAATAAAGATTAAATAAAATTGGAAAAAAAAAAAAACTTCTTTAAAAACAGCAGATGGATGTGTTGGAGTTTGATGTGACTTTGTTACCATTTTGATGAAGACGTAAAACCTGTTAGAAGAGCAGAGGTTTACTCAATGCAGTAGACACAGAAGCACATCTACTGCATGAGCTAAATGAGCTGTTCAAGCAGGCTGCTAGCTTACTTCTGCTTCCACCCTCTGAGGTGTAATTGGCCATGTTTGATTTTACTTTTCTTTCTCACCTTTGACCCAGTTTACCTGCCGTGTCTGGAATCATCATCGTCAGCACAGCCTTCCATGAGTGATCTTACAGCTATGTTTTTTATTGTCTCCTCCTGTATTACCAGGAGGTAATACAGGAGGAGACTTTGTATGGGACCTAAAATCCCATACAAAGATCAAATCAGAAAAAATTGCCCAACGGACCATTTTCACAACGCATTCTGCAAATATTAGTAGTTTATTTACTTGTAAATGCCCCCGTTATTGTCACAGCTGGAGCTCTGGTGTGAAAGCTGTGATCAGTTCGCCGTCACTGTTTCAGGCTGACGTGAGTGAAGAAGAATGCCGACCAGAATACTGAACAACACCCAAGATATTCCCTTTACATAAAGAATGAAAAAAGAAAATTTCCCCTGGGGTAAAAATTTCCCCAGATTACAACAGGAAGGTTACAAAATTCAACAAAATCAAATTATTATAAAAAAAAACTACTAAGGTTATAAACGTCTGTTTACATCACACTGGAGCAAAGTGCATCAGGAGGTTTTTACACAGCAACCAGTCACTCCACTCCAGAAACCAGTTCCCGTCCACTGGGAGACAGAGATGACATCACAGGCTGGACATGTGAATGGTGTGTTAGTCTCACTGTCCACCGGGAGACAGAGAGGAGACAAAATCTAGACTATAGTCAGGACTGAATTTGGGAAAAAGCCTTCAGAAAATGAGGTGGGAGGCATTCGGGGGGAAAAAGTGTTTTCTTGTTTTCTTCCAGATGCCGGTGAAGAGCTGGTCACATGTGGTTGCACAACTGGATCCAGGACGGCCCGATGCAGCTGCTAGCCAACCCCATGCATCTGCATCTTGTCTGTACCAGAAGTCGAGTGACTTTTGTATTCATATGTAATACTCTGTTTTGATTTGATCAATAGTATTTATTTGTAATTAGTTGTCATATTCAGTAAATTATATTGACTTAAAAATGGATGAAAACATTTGTGCAAAGAATGAATGAGGGTGAATTGGTTTGAGCAGGTGACCTCTAAGTTAAGGCTCAAAATAACCTCTGACAAAGAAATCGTATTTTACTGAATTGATAGAGTCTATTTAGTATTGCAGATGTTGATTTTTAGGTCCCTGATCCCAAAGGGGTTAAATAAACTATGTAGTTTAGGCGAAAATTGGGGGGGAAATGTGTGTAATTTCTGGTTTACAGAGGTCATGTGACCTCTGTGTTTGTCAGGAGGTTCAACTTTGGGCTTAAATGGAAGCCATAGATGCCTCCTTTACAATGATACCGAGCAGCCATATACTGTAGAATATTCATAACTTGATAAATTATAGCCATTTCTAATATTGGGTGAATAATCAATCATTATGTTATTAATTAATAATTATGAATAAACTGTAACTTTTACAGCTTGATATCTGGCAGAAATAGATTCAACGCAAAAAAAAAATACTACAAGAACAACCAAGAAAATACTTTTGCCTCAAAATGCCGACAGGGTTCCACAATCCTGAAGGTAAAGCCCTGACTGAGATTAAATTAGCTCACTGAGAGGTCCAGGAGGACGGAGGTCTAAAAGACGGAAGTTGGGTCATGTTATTTATTAGAAATCTAATTATCTTATTTGATATGTTTAACTTAATTTATTGACCATTGTTACAGCCGCCTGGTTTCTAACCCCTTTGTTTTTCATTTTACATGCCAATCCTCCTGCTTGATCCCTCTGTTCTCCTTGGCCTGGCTTCCCACCACCATCTCCTCCCTCATCATCCTGATTGCTGATCAGACACAACTGGAGCTGCTGGCCTGGCAGCTACAAAAGAGCCAACCACACCTTCCGTCGGGGGCAACTGCTTGGCCTGGCAACAGTTGTCCTTAGTTTATGTTTTTGGTGTCTTTAGTTTGAGTAACTTTGTCTTTAGGTTTTGATTTCCAGGTGTTTTAGTTTGGTTGGTTGGTTTAGTTGCTAGATTCCATTTTGTTTTTTTCACTGATTAGTTTGGAGTTGGGATAGCTAGGTCTTTTGTTGTAGTTTGGTTTTGGTTACAGGTCTTAGTTTATGGTGCTGCTCGTTCCCTTTTTGGTTCCTAGCTTAGGTTTGTATTTTTCCCCATTTTTGTTTCCCTTTCAGTGTTAGGCTTTGTCTGTCTTTTTATTTGTTCCTTTGAGTAGCATCGCTAACCCCATCTCCTTTTCAGTTACAGTTTTCCAGGTTTTTGTTTATGCTTTAATTCACCCCTGAACAATAAAACATCTTCACTCCACCTTTTCCATCTTAAACCAGTCTTTTGTTTGCGTCCCTAATCCCTAGCAGAGCTGGGACGTAACAAGTGGGGGCTCGTCCGGGATATATTTTCCCAAGCACTGGTTTTTGTGTAGTGTGGTGTTCTGTGGTGTGTTGAGGCTCGTCATGTGTTGCTGGGGGAGTTGTTTTGCTTTCCCCCTCTTGTGAAGTCCTTGTTGGCTGTTCGTGCATCTGACCTGTCGTGGTGGACTTGCTTCAGATTTCCCCTGGCTACCAAATGGTAAGACCAAGGCTAGTTTGGAACAGTTGGTTGTTATTGGAGTGTTGGGGTGCCTGGTGGATGCAGAGAAGAGGGCACTCTGGAAAGAGTGTCCCTGGGGACTCAGTGTCTCTTGTGTTAACTGCTGAGGTGGACAATGTGGAAGCTGAGCAGGGCAGAGTACCAGTTAAGCTTCCTGTACTGGACCACTCAGACAGCTTTGGAAGCCCATGATGGGGCTTGCCTGACACCTGCACCAACTTGAGCTGGAGGCTCAGTTTCTGCACCCTCCACCTACGTTGGTGGTTTTGGTGATGCACCATCTGTGTCCACTGCCTTTTGGTGTGAGCAAGTGTTGCTCTGGTGCCTGTTTTGGGGAATCTGAGGTTTAAATGCATCCTTGATGCTTTGTGTTGTCCACTAGTCTGGCCTTTTTGTTGCAGCACTGTCTGGGGTGGAACCAGAGGTGGTAGCAACAGTCCCTTTTGTGACTTTTGTAGTGTAAGTATTTGAATTTGTTCTGATAAATCAAGTGTCTTTGCAAGGAGCTGTAGGATTCCTCTGGGTTTTTTTTTTTTTTTTTTTTTTTGTACCGCTGTTGTGGTGCTTTGGTCCCCTTTTTGTTGTGTTGGCTGGCCTCGTGTGTAGTGTTGGTCTTTGGTAGTAGGCCTTTCTGTGTTGTCTGGTTGCCCAGCCTTAGTTTTTGTCATAGGCCTTCGTTTCTGTGTTTATAGGTCTTAGGTCAAATCTTGGTTTTGACAGGCCTTCTGTGTATGTTGTGTGTTGGACCTTCGGTTAAGCAAAACTTTGTGTGCCCCTCTCTTACCAGCTCTGTTGAGCTTCGGTTAGGTAAGACTCGTTCCCCTTTGTTTTACCAGATCTGCCTTGCAGATCTTAGTTGGGTAAAACTAGTTCCCCCTCCGTTTTGCTAGGTCCGTTCCGTAGGTTAGCAGAAATTCGTGTCCCCCTCCGTTTTGCCAGATCTGTGTGGTACAGGTCTTTGGTTCGGCAAAACTTCGTGTCCCTTCGTTTGCCAGATCTGTGTGGTACAGATCTTTGGCAAAACTTCGTACCCTTCGTTTTGCTAGACCTACATTGTCGTGTTTGTATTGTGTTCTGTTATTTCTATGGGTTTTGTTTACAAAATCCCTGTGCGGGGTTTTGTAATTTAAGGGGGGAGTGTTACAGCCGCCTGGTTTCTAACCCCTTTGTTTTTCATTTTACATGCCAATCCTCCTGCTTGATCCCTCTGTTCCCCTTGGCCTGGCTTCCCATCACCATCTCCTCCCTCATCATCCTGATTGCTGATCAGACACACCTGGAGCTGCTGGCCTGGCAGCTACAAAAGAGCCAACCACACCTTCCGTCGGGGGCAACTGCTTGGCCTGGCAACAGTTGTCCTTAGTTTATGTTTTTGGTGTCTTTAGTTTGAGTAACTTTGTCTTTAGGTTTTGATTTCCAGGTGTTTTAGTTTGGTTGGTTGGTTTAGTTGCTAGATTCCATTTTGTTTTTTTCACTGATTAGTTTGGAGTTGGGATAGCTAGGTCTTTTGTTGTAGTTTGGTTTTGGTTACAGGTCTTAGTTTATGGTGCTGCTCGTTCCCTTTTTGGTTCCTAGCTTAGGTTTGTATTTTTCCCCATTTTTGTTTCCCTTTCAGTGTTAGGCTTTGTCTGTCTTTTTATTTGTTCCTTTGAGTAGCATTGCTAACCCCATCTCCTTTTCAGTTACAGTTTTCCAGGTTTTTGTTTATGCTTTAATTCACCCCTGAACAATAAAACATCTTCACTCCACCTTTTCCATCTTAAACCAGTCTTTTGTTTGCGTCCCTAATCCCTAGCAGAGCTGGGACGTAACAACCATTAAGTTGGTAAAATCTTTATAAATGTGGAACATTTTAATTACAAAATAATAAAACAGCTGTTTACTGTAACTCCTCCTCCTGCATCTCCAGCACCTCGTCCTGGTTCTAACTCTTTACTGGTACGGACACTGAGATCCAGGACCAGACACAGATCCAGGACAGGACACAGATCCAGGACACAGATCCAGGACAGGACACAGATCCAGGACAGGACACAGATCCAGGACCAGACACTGAGATCCAGGACCAGACACAAATCCAGGACCGGACACAGATCCAGGACCGGACACAGATCCAGGACCGGACACTGAGATCCAGGACCAGACACAGATCCAGGACCGGACACAGATCCAGGACCAGACACAGATCCAGGAAAACACTGAGATCCAGGACCGGACACTGAGATCCAGGACCGGACACTAAGATCCAGGACCTGACACAGATCCAGGACCAGACACTGAGATCCAGGACCAGACACAAATCCAGGACCAGACACTGAGATCCAGGACCAGACACAGATCCAGGACAGGACACAGATCCAGGAAAGGACACAGATCCAGGACAGGACACTGAGATCCAGGACCAGACACAAATCCAGGACCAGACACTGAGATCCAGGCCCAGACACTGAGATCCAGGCCCAGACACTGAGATCCAGGACCAGACACTGAGATCCAGGACCAGACACTGATCCAGGACCAGACACAGATCCAGGACAGGACACAGATCCAGGACCAGACACAGATCCAGGACCAGACACAGATCCAGGACCGGACACTGAGATCCAGGACCGGACACTGAGATCCAGGACCGGACACTGAGATCCAGGACCGGACACAGATCCAAGACCAGACACAGATCCAAGACCAGACACAGATCCATGACCGGACACAGATCCAGGACCAGACACAGATCCAGGACCAGACACAGATCCAAGACCGGACACTGAGATCCAGGACCAGACACTGAGATCCAGGACCAGACACTGAGATCCAGGACCAGACACAGATCCAAGACCAGACACAGATCCAAGACCAGACACAGAGATCCAGGACCGGACACTAAGATCCAGGACCTGACACAGATCCAGGACCAGACACTAAGATCCAGGACCTGACACAGATCCAGGACCAGACACAAAACCGGGACCACACACAAATCCAGGACCAGACACTGAGATCCAGGACCAGACACAAATCCAGGACCAGACACTGAGATCCAGGACCAGACACAAATCCAGGACCAGACACTGAGATCCAGGACCAGACACTGAGATACAGGACCAGACACAGATCCAGGACAGGACACAGATCCAGGACCAGACACTGAGATCCAGGACCAGACACAAATCCAGGACCGGACACTGAGATCCAGGACCAGACACAAATCCAGGACCGGACACTGAGATCCAAGACCGGACACTGAGATCCAGGACCAGACACAAATCCAGGACCGGACACCGGTCCTGGATCTCAGTGTCCGGTCCTGGATCTCAGACACTGAGATCCAGGACCAGACACAGATCCAGGACCGGACACTGAGATCCAGGACCGGCCACTGAGATCCAGGACCGGACACAAATCCAGGACCAGACACTGAGATCCAGGACCGGACACTGAGATCCAGGACCAGACACAGATCCAGGACCGGACACTGACATCCAGGACCGGACACTGACATCCAGGAAGACACAGATCCAGGACCGGACACTGAGATCCAGGACCAGACACAGATCCAGGACCGGACACTGAGATCCAGGACTGGACACTGAGATCCAGGACTGGACACTGAGATCCAGGACTGGACACTGAGATCCAGGACCGGACACTGAGATCCAGGAGCTGACACAGATCCAGGACCGGATACTGGGATCCAGGACCAGACACAAATCCAGGACCGGACACAGATCCAGGACTGGACACTGAGATCCAGGACCGGACACTGAGATCCAGGACCAAACACTGAGATCCATGACCGGACACAGATCCATGACCAGACACTGACATCCAGGACCAGACACAGATCCAGGACCAGACACAGATCCAAGACCAGACACAGATCCAAGACTGGACACTGAGATCCAGGACCAGACACTGAGATCCAGGACCAGACACAGATCCAAGACCAGACACAGATCCAAGACCAGACACAGAGATCCAGGACCGGACACTAAGATCCAGGACCTGACACAGATCCAGGACCAGACACTAAGATCCAGGACCTGACACAGATCCAGGACCAGACACAAAACCGGGACCACACACAAATCCAGGACCGGACACTGAGATCCAGGACCAGACACAAATCCAGGACCAGACACTGAGATCCAGGACCAGACACAAATCCAGGACCTGACACTGAGATCCAGGACCAGACACTGAGATACAGGACCAGACACAGATCCAGGACAGGACACAGATCCAGGACCAGACACTGAGATCCAGGACCAGACACAAAGCCAGGACCGGACACTGAGATCCAGGACCAGACACAAATCCAGGACCGGACACTGAGATCCAAGACCGGACACTGAGATCCAGGGACCGGACACAAATCCAGGACCGGACACTGAGATCCAGGACCGGACACTGAGATCCAGGACCGGACACTGAGATCCAGGACCAGACACAGATCCAGGACAGGACACTGAGATCCAGGACCGGACACTGAGATCCAGGACCAGACACAGATCCAGGACCGGACACCGGTCCTGGATCACAGTGTCCGGTCCTGGATCTCAGACACTGAGATCCAGGACCAGACACAGATCCAGGACCGGACACTGAGATCCAGGACCGGCCACTGAGATCCAGGACCGGCCACTGAGATCCAGGACCGGACACAAATCCAGGACCAGACACTGAGATCCAGGACCAGACACAGATCCAGGACCGGACACTGACATCCAGGACCGGACACTGACATCCAGGACCGGACACAGATCCAGGACAGGACACAGATCCAGGACCGGACACTGAGATCCAGGACCGGACACTGAGATCCAGGACCGGACACTGAGATCCAGGACCAGACACTGAGATCCAGGACCAGACACTGAGATCCAGGACCAGACACTGAGATCCAGGACCAGACACTGAGATCCAGGACCGGACACAGATCCAGGACCGGACACCGGTCCTGGATCACAGTGTCCGGTCCTGGATCTCAGACACTGAGATCCAGGACCAGACACAGATCCAGGACCGGACACTGAGATCCAGGACCGGCCACTGAGATCCAGGACCGGCCACTGAGATCCAGGACCGGCCACTGAGATCCAGGACCGGACACTGAGATCCAGGAGCTGACACAGATCCAGGACCGGATACTGGGATCCAGGACCAGACACAAATCCAGGACCAGACACAGATCCAGGACCGGACACAGATCCAGGACTGGACACTGAGATCCAGGACCGGACACTGAGATCCAGGACCAAACACTGAGATCCAGGACCAGACACAGATCCAGGACCAGATACTGGGATCCAGGACCAGACACAAATCCAGGACCGGTCACTGAGATCCAGGACCAGACACAGATCCAAGACCAGACACAGATCCAAGACCAGACACAAATCCAAGACCAGACACAGATCCAGGACCAGACACAGATCCAGGACCGGACACTGAGATCCAGGACCAGACTCAGATCCAAGACCAGACACAGATCCAGGACCAGACACAGATCCAGGACCAGACACAGATGCAGGACCGGACACTGAGATCCAGGACCAGACTAAGATCCAAGACCAGACACAGATCCAGGACCAGACACAGATCCAGGACCAGACACAGATGCAGGACCAGACACGGATCCAGGACCGGACACTGAGATCCAGGACCAGACACAGATCCAGGACCGGACACTGCGATCCAGGACCAGACACAGATCCAGGACCAGACACTGAGATCCAGGACCAGACACAGATCCAGGACCGGACACTGAGATCCAGGACCAGACACAGATCCAGGACAGGACACAGATCCAGGACCAGACACAGATCCAGGAAAACACTGAGATCCAGGACCGGACACTGAGATCCAGGACCGGACACTGAGATCCAGGACCGGACACAGATCCAAGACCAGACACAGATCCAAAACCAGACACAGATCCATGACCGGACACAGATCCAGGACCAGACACTGACATCCAGGACCAGACACAGATCCAGGACCAGACACAGATCCAAGACCAGACACAGATCCAGGACTGGACACTGAGATCCAGGACCAGACACTGAGATCCAGGACCAGACACAGATCCAAGACCAGACACAGATCCAAGACCAGACACAGAGATCCAGGACCGGACACTAAGATCCAGGACCTGACACAGATCCAGGACCAGACACTATTATCCAGGACCTGACACAGATCCAGGACCAGACACAAAACCGGGACCACACACAAATCCAGGACCGGACACTGAGATCCAGGACCAGACACAAATCCAGGACCAGACACTGAGATCCAGGACCAGACACAAATCCAGGACCAGACACTGAGATCCAGGACCAGACACTGAGATACAGGACCAGGCACGGATCCAGGACAGGACACAGATCCAGGACCAGACACTGAGATCCAGGACCAGACACAAATCCAGGACCGGACACTGAGATCCAGGACCAGACACAAATCCAGGACCGGACACTGAGATCCAGGACTGGACACTGAGATCCAGGACCAGACACAAATCCAGGACCGGACACTGAGATCCAGGTCCGGACACTGAGATCCAGGACCGGACACTGAGATCCAGGACCGGACAATGAGATCCAGGACCGGACACTGAGATCCAGGACCAGACACAGATCCAGGACAGGACACAGATCCAGGACCGGACACTGAGATCCAGGACCAGACACAGATCCAGGACCGGACACTGAGATCCAGGACCGGACACTGAGATCCAGGACCAGACACAGATCCAGGACCGGACACTGAGATCCAGGACCGGAAACTGAGATCCAGGACCAGACACAGATCCAGGACAGGACACAGATCCAGGACCAGACACTGAGATCCAGGACCAGACACATATCCAGGACCGGACACTGAGATCCAGGACCGGACACTGAGATCCAGGACCAGACACAGATCCAGGACCGGACACTGAGATCCAGGACCGGACACTGAGATCCAGGACCGGACACTGAGATCCAGGACCGGACACTGAGATCCAGGACCGGACACTGAGATCCAGGACCGGACACTGAGATCCAGGACCAGACACAGATCCAGGACCGGACACTGAGATCCAGGACCAGACACAGATCCAGGACCAGACACAGATCCAGGACCAGACACAGATGCAGGACCAGACACAGATCCAGGACCGGACACTGAGATCCAGGACCAGACACAGATCCAGGACCGGACACTGCGATCCAGGACCAGACACAGATCCAGGACCAGACACTGAGATCCAGGACCAGACACAGATCCAGGACAGGACACAGATCCAGGACAGGACACAGATCCAGGACAGGACACTGAGATCCAGGACCAGACACAGATCCAGGACCAGACACAGATCCAGGACCAGACACTGAGATCCAGGACCGGACACAGATCCAGGACAGGACACTGAGATCCAGGACCAGACACAAATCCAGGACCGGACACAGATCCAGGACCGGACACTGAGATCCAGGACCAGACACAGATCCAGGACAGGACACAGATCCAGGACCAGACACAGATCCAGGAAAACACTGAGATCCAGGACCGGACACTGAGATCCAGGACCGGACACAGATCCAAGACCAGAGACAGATCCAAGACCAGACACAGATCCATGACCGGACACAGATACAGGACCAGACACTGACATCCAGGACCAGACACAGATCCAGGACCAGACACAGATCCAAGACCAGACACAGATCCAGGACTGGACACTGAGATCCAGGACCAGACACTGAGATCCAGGACCAGACACAGATCCAAGACCAGACACAGATCCAAGACCAGACACAGAGATCCAGGACCGGACACTAAGATCCAGGACCTGACACAGATCCAGGACCAGACACTAAGATCCAGGACCTGACACAGATCCAGGACCAGACACAAAACCGGGACCACACACAAATCCAGGACCGGACACTGAGATCCAGGACCAGACACAAATCCAGGACCAGACACTGAGATCCAGGACCAGACACAAATCCAGGACCAGACACTGAGATCCAGGACCAGACACTGAGATACAGGACCAGACACAGATCCAGGACAGGACACAGATCCAGGACCAGACACTGAGATCCAGGACCAGACACAAATCCAGGACCGGACACTGAGATCCAGGACCAGACACAAATCCAGGACCGGACACTGAGATCCAGGACCGGACACTGAGATCCAGGACCAGACACAAATCCAGGACCGGACAATGAGATCCAGGACCGGACACTGAGATCCAGGACCGGACAATGAGATCCAGGACCGGACACTGAGATCCAGGAACGGACACTGAGATCCAGGACCAGACACAGATCCAGGACAGGACACAGATCCAGGACCGGACACTGAGATCCAGGACCAGACACAGATCCAGGACCGGACACTGAGATCCAGGACCGGACACTGAGATCCAGGACCGGACACTGAGATCCAGGACCAGACACAGATCCAGGACCGGACACTGAGATCCAGGACCGGACACTGAGATCCAGGACCAGACACAGATCCAGGACAGGACACAGATCCAGGACCAGACACTGAGATCCAGGACCAGACACAAATCCAGGACCGGACACTGAGATCCAGGACCGGACACTGAGATCCAGGACCAGACACAGATCCAGGACCGGACACTGAGATCCAGGACCGGACACTGAGATCCAGGACCAGACACAGATCCAGGACCGGACACTGAGATCCAGGACCGGACACTGAGATCCAGGACCGGACACTGAGATCCAGGACCAGACACAGATCCAGGACCGGACACTGAGATTCAGGACCAGACACAGATCCAGGACCGGACACTGAGATCCAGGACCGGACACTGAGATCCAGGACCGGACACTGAGATCCAGGACCAGACACAGATCCAGGACCGGACACTGAGATCCAGGACCAGACACTGAGATCCAGGAAGACACGGATCCAGGACCGGACACTGAGATCCAGGACCAGACACAGATCCAGGACCGGACACTGAGATCCAGGACTGGACACTGAGATCCAGGACCGGACACTGAGATCCAGGAGCTGACACAGATCCAGGACCGGATACTGGGATCCAGGACCAGACACAAATCCAGGACCGGACACTGATCCAGGACTGGACACTGAGATCCAGGACCGGACACTGAGATCCAGGACCAGACACTGAGATCCAGGACCAGACACAGATCCAGGACCAGATACTGGGATCCAGGACCAGACACAAATCCAGGACCGGACACTGAGATCCAGGACCAGACACAGATCCAAGACCAGACACAGATCCAAGACCAGACACAAATCCAAGACCAGACACAGATCCAGGACCAGACACAGATCCAGGACCGGACACTGAGATCCAGGACCAGACTCAGATCCAAGACCAGACACAGATCCAGGACCAGACACAGATCCAGGACCAGACACAGATCCAGGACCAGACACAGATGCAGGACCAGACACAGATCCAGGACCGGACACTGAGATCCAGGACCAGACACAGATCCAGGACCGGACACTGAGATCCAGGACCAGACACAGATCCAGGACCAGACACTGAGATCCAGGACCAGACACAGATCCAGGACCGGACACTGAGATCCAGGACCAGACACAGATCCAGGACAGGACACTGAGATCCAGGACCAGACACAAATCCAGGACCGGATACTGGGATCCAGGACCAGACACAAATCCAGGACCGGACACTGAGATCCAGGACCAGACACAAATCCAGGACCGGACACTGGGATCCAGGACCAGACACAAATCCAGGACCGGATACTGGGATCCAGGACCAGACACAAATCCAGGACCGGATACTGGGATCCAGGACCAGACACAGATCCAGGACAGGACACAGATCCAGGACCAGACACAGATCCAGGAAAACACTGAGATCCAGGACCGGACACTGAGATCCAGGACCAGACACAGATCCAGGACAGAACACTGAGATCCAGGACCAGACACAAATCCAGGACCGGATACTGGGATCCAGGACCAGACACAAATCCAGGACCGGACACTGAGATCCAGGACCAGACACAAATCCAGGACCGGACAATGGGATCCAGGACCAGACACAAATCCAGGACCGGATACTGGGATCCAGGACCAGACACAAATCCAGGACCGGATACTGGGATCCAGGACCAGACACAGATCCAGGACCGGACACTGAGATCCAGGACCAGACACAAATCCAGGACCGGATACTGGGATCCAGGACCAGACACAAATCCAGGACCGGACACTGGGATCCAGGACCAGACACAAATCCAGGACCGGATACTGGGATCCATGACCAGACACAAATCCAGGACCGGACACTGAGATCCAGGACCAGACACAAATCCAGGACCGGACACTGGGATCCAGGACCAGACACAAATCCAGGACCGGACACAGATCCAGGACCGGACACTGGGATCCAGGACCAGACACAAATCCAGGACCGGACACTGAGATCCAGGACCAGACACAGATCCAGGACAGGACACAGATCCAGGACCAGACACAGATCCAGGAAAACACTGAGATCCAGGACCGGACACTGAGATCCAGGACCGGACACAGATCCAAGACCAGAGACAGATCCAAGACCAGACACAGATCCATGACCGGACACAGATACAGGACCAGACACTGACATCCAGGACCAGACACAGATCCAGGACCAGACACAGATCCAAGACCAGACACAGATCCAAGACCAGACACAGATCCAAGACCAGACACAGAGATCCAGGACCGGACACTAAGATCCAGGACCTGACACAGATCCAGGACCAGACACTAAGATCCAGGACCTGACACAGATCCAGGACCAGACACAAAACCGGGACCACACACAAATCCAGGACCGGACACTGAGATCCAGGACCAGACACAAATCCAGGACCAGACACTGAGATCCAGGACCAGACACAAATCCAGGACCAGACACTGAGATCCAGGACCAGACACTGAGATACAGGACCAGACACAGATCCAGGACAGGACACAGATCCAGGACCAGACACTGAGATCCAGGACCAGACACAAATCCAGGACCGGACACTGAGTTCCAGGACCAGACACAAATCCAGGACCGGACACTGAGATCCAGGACCGGACACTGAGATCCAGGACCAGACACAAATCCAGGACCGGACACTGAGATCCAGGACCGGACACTGAGATCCAGGACCGGACAATGAGATCCAGGACCGGACACTGAGATCCAGGAACGGACACTGAGATCCAGGACCAGACACAGATCCAGGACAGGACACAGATCCAGGACCGGACACTGAGATCCAGGACCAGACACAGATCCAGGACCGGACACTGAGATCCAGGACCGGACACTGAGATCCAGGACCGGACACTGAGATCCAGGACCAGACACAGATCCAGGACCGGACACTGAGATCACAGACACGCACACAGATCCAGACACAGACACAGATCCAGACAGGACACAGAACCAGGACCAGACACTGAGATCCAGGACTAGACACAAATCCAGGACCGGACACTGAGATCCAGGACCGGACACTGAGATCCAGGACCAGACACAGATCCAGGACCGGACACTGAGATCCAGGACCGGACACTGAGATCCAGGACCAGACACAGATCCAGGACCGGACACTGAGATCCAGGACCGGACACTGAGATCCAGGACCGGACACGGAGATCCAGGACCAGACACAGATCCAGGACCGGACACTGAGATTCAGGACCAGACACAGATCCAGGACCGGACACTGAGATCCAGGACCGGACACTGAGATCCAGGACCGGACACTGAGATCCAGGACCAGACACAGATCCAGGACCGGACACTGAGATCCAGGACCAGACACTGAGATCCAGGAAGACACGGATCCAGGACCGGACACTGAGATCCAGGACCAGACACAGATCCAGGACCGGACACTGAGATCCAGGACTGGACACTGAGATCCAGGACCGGACACTGAGATCCAGGAGCTGACACAGATCCAGGACCGGATACTGGGATCCAGGACCAGACACAAATCCAGGACCGGACACTGATCCAGGACTGGACACTGAGATCCAGGACCGGACACTGAGATCCAGGACCAGACACTGAGATCCAGGACCAGACACAGATCCAGGACCAGATACTGGGATCCAGGACCAGACACAAATCCAGGACCGGACACTGAGATCCAGGACCAGACACAGATCCAAGACCAGACACAGATCCAAGACCAGACACAAATCCAAGACCAGACACAGATCCAGGACCAGACACAGATCCAGGACCGGACACTGAGATCCAGGACCAGACTCAGATCCAAGACCA
>JALJCO010013760.1:0-47613 GCA_023101725.1 Atherinomorus stipes | reverse complement strand
GATGCTGCATGTAAAGGCATAAACGCCTCTATGTGAAGAAGTGGTCTGTCAGTTACAGTGACTTCAGTCCACATCTCTGACACGTTGTCAAGGCGATGTCGTATTGTTTTCCCTGACCCATGTTTTACCGTCTCTCTCTCAGCTTCTGTGATTAAAATGACATCTGGTTTGTTACTGACGGCCGTCTGCCTGACTGCACGTGAACGCAGCATCAGTGTAACGCTCGGTTCCTCCTCGCTGCACCGCGGTGACTTTTCAAAGGCATTACCTCGACCTGAGCCGACAACTCCGGTGTTGCTGGTGAGTTTCTGTGGTTTCCTACTGTCACACGAATACTGAATGTAAAAACATGGCTGCACGACATGGCAGCCACCACCGAGCCTATAGTTCCATGTAGATATGAATGATACGAACTGCAAATTCAGAGCTTACAGGAGCACTTCAGTTTGTTGATGGGAGTGATTACTGATTCATGGGAAAACACTTTTGAAGGAAATAATTTTTGTGAAAAGAGAACAGGAGAACTTGCACAATGTCCCTTTAAATGTGATATCACAAAATATCATGATTTTTCATTTAATTAGATATTTTAACAACAAATCTTGCAAGATCTAGTTGTTCCTTTACAAAATCTCGCAAGATCTCATTCTGTTGACCATAGTACTGGTCCAACATGTATAAAAGTCCCTGTTATTCTAGAAGAACTTCATTTCCCAGCATTCCTTTCAGAGACTGAGTTGCTTTGAAGCTGCTTATAATATGTCTGGTTTAAAGTTGTTGGTTAAGCTACCAAGTTGTCAGAAACATTAGAATTAGCCACATGTTGGCTAATACCTGCTAGTATCTGATATATGGCAGCCAGATGTCCAAAATGAACTCCTCTGGCTGAGTTAAGGATATTTTGGGATCTTTGTTTCAGAGCAGAATATAGACTAATCCGACAAACATTTTGTGTGTTGCACCATCTCTTTTTTTTTTTTTTTTTTACATCGGAGCATTAATTTAAACTATCACTCATCTCCAGAAACTGGCTTTAATGACAAGCCACACTGGAATAACATGCACATTTCTTGATTACTTAACAAAGTTTAAAAAAATTAAACTCTATCAAAGGTGGTTACTTTTCTATTTTACCACATATTTGGCTTTTGGTATTCTTTAAGGACTGTACAGACCACGTAGCCTTCACGTGTCCTGCAGATGAAAGAGGCTACAGGACACCGTCTTCCTGATCCGTTTGTGTTTGCGACTGAACTGTTTTTATTTTCTGGTCCCAGCGTTGCCCTGATCAGAGCAAATAACCTTATATTTTACAATATCTCCCAGATTAGTCATTAACTCTCAGCAACACCACAGCTGTCTCTGTTAGCATTAGCTAGCATGATAACATTATGCAGTGCATTATTTTCGAGAGCATAGATACGTGAAATAAAGTGTCAGATTAATGAGTGTTCACCATAATTTACCGTGTTTTTGTTGTTGGTAATTAAATCCGATGTGTCCGATATTCCTCCCCGATACGAACACACTGACATCAGTGGACTGAGCAGCACCGTCCAGTTTTGTCACAGACGGCAGAATCTTCATGAAATAAATGTCCGTGATCTTCTTATTCACTTATTACCACATTAAAGTTTTCCTCTGATGTTCCAACAACAGTCCTTCCAGATTTCCTCCATGTTGTTGAGAAAAGACTGATTCTCATCTGTTGTAATTACACATGTACAGAAACGCCCCCTCTGCAATGGCGGACGGTCTAGTTGTGGCGTTTGGCTGGATTAGTCTATTGTTGTATCTCTCAAAATATGGGAGATACAATCATACAGTTGTCTGCATAGATTGGTATCGGTTGATATCAGATATCAGAAATTAAGAGTTGGACAATATTGGTATATTGGATATCGGTAAAAAAAAAAAGAAAAGCCAACATCAAACATCCTTACTTTAAATACATATATCCATTCAAGATCCAACACTTTCTTATTCACTTTTATATATTCACAGTGAGAACTACAGGAGTAACAGGTGATATCAGAGGAGAAAATACTCCTCGTTAATTAGAAAACGCAACGTTCAGTGTCTAACTCAGAATGAAGGACGGGGGGGGGGGGGGGGGGAGAGAGGAAGGAAATGAAGATAGCTGACATGTCATTAGAACTGAGCAGTAATGAGAACATGCCTCTAATTTCCAAACAAGCATGGGTGCGTTTGGTTTTGCGGTCTCTTCATCATGCCGTCATATACGCACAGCAAATGAATAAACAGCAGTGTCTCTGAAAACCACAGTTAGTTGTTGCCACACTTATTTCTACCTTCTCTGTTATCCAACCATACAGACTACTTATATGCACTTGATTATATCAGCAACATTAAATAGGAACAAACACATCGTTACATTCAGCTGATAACATTTTATTTTTTCAACCCCAGACATAAAATCAGTTCTGATTGTTTTCATCTCAATTGCTGTAACAAATCAATTTACTGTAATAAAATCTAACCTCTATGACACATCACTACAGAACCGCTTACAAGACACAATCGATAGTGCTGAGATAACTTTTACTATTTAAAAATGTTCTACTATTTAAACTCTTAATCTCCTTTATATGTATGGAAAACTGATTATTTTAAAAGAAAGTTGTTTACTGTTTACTGTGCAAACTTGACAATATTACTACTGTAGCATCCATTAAATCCACAGTGAGTCTTATCTTCTATGCATTTATGGTGCAGAACAAGTTTAATGTGTCAAGATACTGTCATTTCTATTTTTAGGCTCAAGTGATTGGACAATTTTTCTATCACTGATAATTGCCCCACTTGTCCCACTTCAAAAATATTCTGTTTCCTGTAGTTAGAATGAAATAATGTCAAAAGGCAAAGTGCTCAAAGCATTATCTATGCAAATATCGTCATGAAAAACAAACGCAGTTCTTTCAGACTTTCTCTTATTGTTTGCTTTCTGTCCTCTTCAGGATCCATTTCCCCACCTCGTCCCTCTGGTCTCTGTACTCTTGGCTTTGTGCTTACAGTTTGCAGAGCATTCTTTACTCTTTCTTTTCCTCCCTTTTCCCACTCAGGACCAAACTTTCCTGTGTACTGTACAGTAGAACTGCTCATTGAGCCATTTGCACCACAACTGCCTTCCAGGCTCTGTCCTTGTCAAAATCCTGCAGCGTTCCATTGGATGCTTGCTGCTGATGAAGCCAAACAGGAAGAAAGCGGACAGAGATGAAAGGATGACAAAAACATTTATTATTCATGTGTGAGCTTGGGCAGCAGTTTCCCTGTTGCATGCATGGCTAGCTCATAAAATGTTGTGTTCACATGTGACTTAAATGCTCAGCTGGTGAGAACATCTGGATCTGAAGTACAGTTGTGGAAAAAGTGTTTGCCCCCTTCCTGATTTCTTTTTTTTTTTTTTGCATGTTTGTTATATGTTTTAGATCATCAAACAAATTTAAATGTAAGACAAAGATAACACAAGTAAACAGAAAATGCAGTTTTTAGATGAAGATTTTTATTTTTAAGGGGAAAAAAATCCAAACCTCCATGTTCCTGTGTGAAAAAGTGATTGCCCACAAAACTTATATCTGGTTGTTCCACCCTTAGCAGCAACAACTGAAATCAAGCGTTTGTGATAACTGGCAGTGAGTCTTCTACAGCGCTGTGGAGGAATTTTGTTCCACTCATCTTTGCAGAATTGTTGTAATTCAGCCACATTGGAGGCTTTTCCAGCATGAACCGCCTTTTTAAGGTCATGCCACAGCATCTCAATCAGATTCAGGTGGGGACTTTGACTAGGCCACTCCAAAGGCTTCATTTTGTTGTTCTTAAGCCATTCAGAGGTGGACTTGCTGGTGTGTTCTGGATCATTGTTCTGCTGCAGAACCCAAGTGCGCTTCAGCTTGACGTCACCAACAGATGGCCGGACATTCTCCTTCAGGATTTTTGGTAGCAGCAGAATTCATGGTTCCATTTACCACAGCAAGTCTTCCAGGTCCTGAAGCAGCAAAACAGACCCAGACCATCACACTACCACCACCATATTTTACTGTTGCTATGATGTTCCTTTTCTGAAATGCCGTGTTACTTTTACGCCAGATGTAATGGGACCTCCACCTTCCAGAAAGTTTCACTTTTGTCTCGTCAGTCCACAGAGTATTTTCCCAAAAGTCTTGGGGATCATCAAGATGCTTTCTGGCTAAACTGAGACGAGCCTTTATGTTCTTTTTGCTCAGCAGTGGTTTTGGTCTTGGAACTCTGCCATGCAGCCATTTTTGCCCCCCAGTCTCTTTCAGATGGTGGAGTCATGAACACTGACCTTAATTGTTCTGGGATGTCTTTTTTGTGACCTCTTGGATGAGTCGTCGCTGTGCTCTTGGGGTCATTTTGGTCGGCCGGCCACTCCTGGGAAGGTTCACCACTGTTCCATGTTTTCACCATTTGTGGATAATGGTTCTCACTGTGGTTCTCTGGAGTCCCAAAGCTTTAGAAATGGCTTTGGAACCTTTTCCAGACTGATAGATCTCAGTTACTTTGTTTCTCATTTTTTCCTGAATTTCTTTGGATCACAACATGATGTCTAGCTTTTGAGGATCTTTTGGTCTACTTCACTTTGTCAGGCAGGTCCTATTTCAGTGATTTATTGATTGAGAACAGGTGTGGCAGTAATCAGGCCTGGGTGTGGCTAGAGAATTTGAACTCAGCTTTCCAAAGATGTGATAAACCACAGTTAATTTATGTTTTCACACAGGGCCATGGAGGTTTGGATTCCCCCTCTCCTTACTAATAAAAATCTTCATTTAAAAACTTCATTTTGTGTTTACTTGTGTTATCTTTGTCTCACTTTTTAAATTTGTTTGATGATCTGAAATATTTAAATGTGACAAACATGCAAAAAAAATAAGAAATCAGGAAGGGAGCAAACACTTTTTCACACAACTGTACCTGTCATATGACTGAATTTACCATAAAGAAGATACCAATCCAAGAATAAGACATATAGATGTCTCATTCTCAAGACTTTCGTGCCTCCAAGTCTTGTTTACCACTGCCATACCTCGCTGTAATGGGCTGTGGCTTGCATGCTGTCATCACACTCCAGGGCTCCCATGCGGAGCTGACTCTTGTATGTGGCACAGTGCACCACAGTGGCTGAAGTCAGAACTGCCTGCACCAGCAGCAGCACCATCAGAATCAGCAGCAGGATGTCGTAGGATTGCTGTGACACACAGACACGCATACGCACGGTGACTCACTTCCACTGCTCCTCAAAACTCTGCTGCTTCGTTTCACAGTCGACTGCAAGTCAAGATTGGATGGGTAACGTTTAGAAATCTGCACACACTTTCACCTCATCAAATTCACCTTGGCTGTAGGCACATCGTAAAGGAAAATTTCAATAAAGCTGATCACGCTGCAAGAGAGGAAGCCGGAGGCCGAAAAGAGGAGGGGGAGACGTCATGCTGCTGATAGCAATAAGCACCTCCACCTGGGAAACACCGCCGAGATGAGGAGAAAAGAGAAAGTGAGTGAGAAACTTGAAAGAGAAAATAAAGCTGTTCAGCTGTAAGATTGTACTTCAGAAGACAGTTTTAATCAAGCTCAAGTTTTAGTTTTTGCTTTTTGCCCAGTTCTAAAGTTGAGAAATAGAAAGATGCATTACATAAAGGTTTGAGTTACTTTTTACCGAGGTATCAGGCTTGTTAGAAGTTTGGCTTTTTCACAATAATCAGCAGGGATGCCAAATTTATCTGTTTCAGAGTTTTTAAAATGACTTTCTCATTATATTCTGACTCGGCAATAAGCCGGGCTTTAAACACTCAATAAAGAAAGCAGTAAGAAGACAGAAACATGTTTTCAAATGACACTTTCCTCTGTTTGTTGTACAGTGAGTAAAAAGCTGGATGAATTATTTAGGGTCACTTTGACACATAGAAGGATAAAAAAAGCAACTTTCCAAAACTTTGCCATAAAATTGGTAGAAAAGATTATTAAAGCCCTGATAGATTGCCCTGAAACATTTTGTACTCTGAGCAGTGATCCTCTGTTCTGCTATGCAATCACTCCTACACAGTTATGACCATCATGGAGGGGAAAATCTTTCACCAACCTCAACATAAAACAGCATCTGAAATTTGTTAATTAACACATAGCAAGAGATTTCATTCTGTTATTAACCCCCCCCCCCCTTTCCTAAGTTCTGCAAACTGAAGATGTTTGCACAAAACTTGTAAGCTGTAACTTAAATAGTTGTTTACGAACGGATACATATTTGCAAGTTTTGTCTGTTTTGTTTTTGTTGTTTATTTTCTTGTGTTACATGCACATGTTCAAAATAAAGCATTCATTCATTCACACTTGAAGAACAGCAACAGGTAAAGTAGTGAAATAGCATAATGTAAGAGGTAGAGTGGTACTATAGTAGTTACAGAGGTGGGCTATAGTCCTAAAAATCTGGGTTCAAGTCTCTATCATCACTCTCTTGCCATGTTGGGAAGTATATAGCCAGTATACTAGAAACATACTAATGAGTGTACTTATTGTACAATGAAGGTGTACTTCTGTAAACGTAAAATGACCTTATAATGTATAAAGTATGCTTTTATGAACTTAAAATGTTCTAATTAAGTCTGGAGAAGTATATAGTTAGTATTCTGTCTAATATACTACAAGTACATGGTCCTAATGAACAAAATAAACTGTATGTATGCAAATTTTTGCAAAGGATAGAATAATGTATTCATGAAGTTGCAGCAAATAGAAAGAAAAGTTAAGTGAAATAGTTGGTTTTTATGACATAATCACGTTTCTCAATATCCCTCAAATCCATTCTGTATTCAAGGTTTTTCTCAGGACCTTTGCTGTCTTTGTTCATTTTTCATCCTTGTAGTTCAAGGTCAGGGTACCTGTTCAGCTGTCACAACATAAGATGCAGAATGCTTCCTCGACATGTTGCCAGGTTATCACAGGGCCAACAGAGATGAAAACAACCATGCACCCCAACACTGATCTCTAATAACCGGATGTTTCTAACCTAGTGTTAATGTTGGAAGAGGCCGCAAGGTTTTAAACCACTATCCATTATGGTTATTTTAAAACCTTAACAGACGGAGGTAACAAATAGGGATGGGTATCACCAGGTACCTCGCAATACGATACTGTCACAATATTTTTCCCATTATAATAATATCACGATACAGCGATTCTGCAATAATCTATATATTACAATAAATTTAATCCACAATACACCACAATGCGTGTCACTCAAGACATTCCGAATTTATTGACCAAACTGAATCCATTTGAAATGATTTACAAAATATCCAGTTAAGTTCACATAAATAACAACAAGTCATGTGAAATTAGTAAAACAGTAAAACAAAGTGCACAGTGGTTCTTCTTAAAGGAGCCAATGAAAACGCACACATTTAACTTGTGCTTTCCACTGTGTAAAGTTTTACCTGAACCTGCAGCCCGCACCTAAATATCAGTGCTGAAGCTGCGACTTGTCTACATGCTGGACCGGTGCAAATAGAACAAGATCTTGTAAAATTTTGAAATGAAACAATGAAACCTTTGTTAGAGATTTAGCAAGAAAAAATATCGACACATATCAATACAATATTGCAACATTGAATATTGCAATATTTCAGTATTGATATTTTCTCACACCCCTAGTAAAAAATGCCTTGTTTCAGTTGTGACAAACATTTCGAACTTTTGAATGTAGTCACATCAAAAATTCACAGGAATGAACATTTTAACAATATGTGCCATTAAAGACCCACAACGTAACTTTTAGACCTTAAAAATATGCTTCTGACTTGTTCTGATGGCACACCAACATTCATTATCCACATTTTCAAGCGTCACTGCCCAGCGGCGTCCCGAGGCTCAGAAACTGCTCTTTGTAACTTTTGTATCTGTGACGTTGCAACTGACTATTGGTTGCTTACTAGCAAACGGATATAAACCAGACATGAACACAGTGGGTGTTTTGAATGTGCATCATGGCAGATTCGGCCAAGAAACACAAGGACACATTATCAGAGGAAGAGAGGAAAAGAAGGAGAGAAAGGGACAGAACAAGAGTCAACAGAAGACTGTCTGTTACTGGCTTGGGTGAATCACAGTACAGGTACGATGAAGATGGATGCTAGTTTAGCCGTCGATAGGGGCTAAAAGTTCTGTTGTGTGTCTTTAAAGGCAGGTCATTTAACCAGTAAAAGAGGAGGGTTTCATTCTAAATCCATATGTCAGTCTTTCGCTGCATTCAGACAGAGCAGGTTTTAGAACTGCTCGCCTCAAATTTCCTTCTATGAGGTACCCCTCTCCAGGGGAACTGTTTCATTTTGCATTAGCACATGAGTCGGGGACCTTGATGGGGACCGATGCGACGCAACCCTCTGTGACAGTGAAGTCTTACTTTTGCGCCCCAACAAAATAAAACAAAACTCGCAAAAAGTAAGAAGAGAAGACAACACCACTGTTTTCATGGTCTGCATGATGAGATTATTAATCACGGACGATCACATCAGGTGTCTAACATCAAGGCTGGAAGAGCACAGAAGGACCCAGGAGAAGAAAAAACAAGTAGCAGGTGATACGTTTAATGGGGGAAGAAAGAAAAGCAGAGCGCCACAGAGAAAGGACCGTGCACGTTTCACTTACTAAATCCGTATCCGTGTCGTATCTGGAAACACTTAAAAATGTTATTCTATTGTTTGCATTTAGTGTTGACAAAATACTAAACCTCTTTGTCATTTGTTCCTATGTAACCACAAAAACACCCTGCCTCAGAGCAGGAGCTAAAATGGTTAGAAACTGAGGGCCATTGTTCCCAGTTCCCATCTGTCCGGTTTTGAAAAATAAACGGCCCCATTCCTGGAAAAGTTATAGGAACCTCAAAAGGTTCCCACAGAGCGAATTCCTCTTTTGTGCAAGGTAATGCCCCTGATGCATGCACCTGTGTGTATGATGCAGAAAAACCTGCAAAGACTGAAGACAAGCTGCATAGATTAACTGCCAGAACTTTTCCGAGCAGAGCGCTCCATGTTGCCAGGATTTTAAAGTATTTTCACTGATTTTGGGAGATCGACAGAATATTGTGTGCTATGCCAGTACAAACACTGAATGTACCAAAGGAAAGCTTAGACTCTCTTCTTTTATCAGAAAAAAAAAAACCATTTGTTTCTAGCTTTTTCCATTCTTTAGTAATCTGCAGTAGAACATGGCTTTGTTGCAGCGAAAATGCCAGTTTCGGACCAAAAAGCTGAGAAAACTAGCTTTGAATGCTACGGTGCTTCAAGTGGAAAAGTGTCTTTGATGCCAATATTTTTTTACTTTAGTAAAACCTTCATCATCTGAACAGCTGTTTACTTCTATGAAACAACAAATACAACACTGAGAAAAGCGTTTTGGAGGCAAAATAATTATTTACTAGCTAAATAAGTAATGTTGTTTCACAACATAATATTTTGCAGAAAGATAGAGCAGAAACGTCTCCCTACTCCTCCCTCCCTCCCTCCCTCCCTCCCTCTACCACAGTTTAGGTGCGCTCCCCCGATTAAAACCCTTAATTAACGTGGAAACACGTGATTGGCAGCCAGTGAGTTAAGTAGTGCTGTGAACGTGTGTAAATGTGACTTTTAGTTTAAACCACTTTAAGTGTCAAACAGAATTAGGAAATGTAAATGCAGTCGTCGTACTCACCAGACATTTGTTGGGGTATTCTGACACAACATGACTGGCAATAGCGCTGGGGAAACACTGTAATGGATCACATAAAAGGTTTAGAGATGGGGCCATTGACTGATGGCATCATATAACTCGTCTCACTGAGAAATCATGTGAATCAGAGCAAAAATGGATGACATACTGCCACGAGGATCCAGAAAAATGTGACTGACAAGTAGGGACCTGGCAGCAACGCGTCCATGTTGAGCGCAATAATGCCTCCAAATACAGCCGAGATTCCCACGATTACTTCAATCACCTTTCAGGGACATTTGTTAGAAAATCAACAACACTGGAAAGGGAGAGTTATATTATATGTAACAAAGCTGGAAACTTCCACTCACAGAATATGCTTTTAGGAGTCGAGTAGGAAACTCTGCAGGTTTAACCACCATGGGCCTGTCATACATCACAGACTGGAAGATGGATGGAAAGATTGAGAGGGGTTAGGGTGGAAGGATGAAAGCAACATGGAGAGTAAGAGTGAGGAGGCATCAAGTTGAGGAACTAAAGCAATCAATCACACACACACAGATTGACACACACCTTCCTGTGGCAGCAGCAGTCCTCTGCAGAGCGAGCTGACAGGATGACAGTGCTGGCCATCAACACCTCCAGCAAAATCATCAAGATGAGGTTAAAGTTGATCTAAAAACAGGCAGGGAGGAAGAAACGGGATAAAAATACCCGAGAAAGACCAGAAATGCTCCTGAATATCTGATTAGACATTTTTTAGAATGGATTTACATTGACAGCAGAGGGATTCAAGACCAGTTTACAGCCAAACCACACCAGGCAGGTGGTCGTCACCGCAAATGTTGATACATAGACCACCTGGAAATCTGACACCTGTTAGAAACAGAAAAATAATATCACTACCTCTCTCTTAACTAGAAATATTAATTAGAATGTGATTATTTCTTTAGCTTTTGTTGTGCTGGTTGTTTACTCACTGCCACATGTCTGTTCTTGGCAATAGCAAAGCTCGCTAGGGCTGCAGGGATGCCCTGTGAAGAACATCAATAAATAAGCTGCAGAATTGATCTTTGAAGCAGATACTGTCTGAAAATTGCACAACTCCCACTTTACTAAGAAGGTCTAATTGAAATTATATCAATAGTCTCTTTCAAGTAGAGGAAATAAGAGTGTGTAGACACACAAAGGCAGCTGTGATTACATGATTGTCACTCACAGAGCCTGCAGCACAGCGCAGGTAGTCCATGGCAACAGGAAACACATTTCCCAGATACAGAGAGAAACCAGATGCGATGAGGAGACTGCCCTGAGGACACAAATATGGAGGCATGCATGCACATATTTACAGACACTCATGCATTCAACAGGTAGAAAAGAGCAAGAACTTCTCCCCCATAGAAAGTTCAGGATAAATCAGCCGTGACTAATAAAGCCATGAAAAAACTGATGATGTTTGTGATCCTGACAATACTTACACTATATTGCCAAAAGTATTAATCACCCATCCAAATGATGGAATCAGGTGTTCCATCACTTCCATGTCCACAGATGTATAAATGAAGCAGCTCGGCATGCAGACTGTTTCTACAAACATTTGTGAAAGAATGTGTTGCTCTCAGGAGCTCCGTGAATTCCAGCGTGGAACTGTGATAGGATGCCACCTGTGCAACAAATCCTGTCATGAAACTTCCTCGCTCCTAAATATTCCACAGTCAACTGTCAGCTGTATTATTAGAAAATGGAAGTGTTTGGGAACGACAGCAACTCAGCTACGAAGTGGTCGGCCACGTAAACTGACGGAGCGGGTCAGCGGATGCTGAAGCGCAGAGTACGAAGAGGTGGCCAACTTTCTGCAGTCAATCACTGCAGACCTTCAAACTTTATGTGACCTTCAGATCAGCTCAAGAACAGTGACAGAGAGCTTCATGGAATGGGTTTCCATGGCAACCAGCTGCATCCATACATCACCAAGTACAATGCAAAGCGTGGATGCAGTGGTGTGAAGCAGCCGCCACTGGACTCTAGAGCAGTGGAGGCGTTCTCTGGAGTGACCAATCATGCTTCTCCATCTGGCAATCTGATGGAGGAGTCTGGGTTTGGCGGTTGCCACGACAACCGTACTTATCTGACCGCATTGTGCCAAGTGTAAAGTTTGGTGGAGGGGGGATTATGATGTGGGGGTGTTTTCAGGAGCTGGGCTTGGCCCCTTAGTTCCAGTGAAAGGAACTCTGAATGCTTCAGCATAACAAGACATTCTGGACAATTCCATGCTCCCAACTTTGTGGGACCAGTTTGGAGCTGGCCCCTTCCTCTTCCAACATGACTGTGCACCAGTGCACAAAGCAGGTCCATAAAGACCTGGATGCAGAGTCTGGTGTGGAGGAACTGGACTGGCCTGCACAGAGTCCTGACCTCAACCCCATAGAACACCTTTGGCATGAATTAGAGCGGAGACTGAGAGCCAGGCCTTCTGGTCCAACATCAGTGTGACCTCACAGATGTGCTTCTGGAAGAATAGTCTAATATTCCCATAAACACTCCTAAACCTTGTGGACAGCCTTCCCAGAAGATGAAGCTGTTCTAGCTGCAAAGTGGACCAACGTCAGACTGAACCCTCTGGATTAGGAATGTGATGTCACTAAAGCTCATATGTGAGTCAAGGCAGGTGAGCAAATACTTGTGGCATTATAGTGTATGTTATAAATCAAATACTTTGTTCATCTTAATGTCGAGGCACAAATCAGGATTTTCTGTTCCTACATTTCACTCAAAATTTGTAGTTTGGGATCTTCTTATATCAGAAAAAGATTCACCCCAACCTATAAACTTTTCCGTGTAGGACTGAAGAGTTAAATCCTGCGGCGTGCCCCTTTATTCCCTGACCGTTTTCTTTCTCACCCCTATGAGGACGCTGTAGAGCCAGGCCCTGTAGCTGAAGCAGGGGTGCTTTAGAGGCTCCGGCTGGGCCAGCTGCAGGTCACTGGCCCTCACGTCCACCGTGTAGCTGTCCCGATCGAGCCTATCCCTCTCCCCCCTGTCCGGCCTTCTCTCTGCTCCCCTCTCGCCCCGGCGCCCCAGCGTCCCGTTGCTTCTTTCCAAAGTGGGCATGTGGCTGTAGGTGAACTCCTCTCTGGCTGACAGCTCCTCACGCTGCATCATGAAACAGCTGCTGGTTGACTTCAGAAAGAAAGCAAATACACGTTTGGCTTACAACACAGAGAAAATTCAGCCTTAGTTCTAAATTTTCTTTGCTGTTGCTTTTATAAACATGAGCTCCAGTGAATAAAGATCAGAATCAGAGCGCTCAGATATGAGAAACTATGAAAAACAACATTAAACTGTGGAGTGCAGGCTATTAATTGTGCCACATCCCCAAAACAACCCCCACCTTGTCTATTCAAGCAAAAAGCAGACTTTTTTTGCACTTTTCTTTTGCACATTCAGTTTCACACACATCCTCAGACTCACCTGTTGTTCTGAATCTCCTGTTAATGTCCCAAACAGCTCCTTCAGAAAAACACCACATGCAAGACAGGATTATTTATCTCCGCAGCTTCTGCTCCCCATCTCTCTCCTACACACTTTCACTTTTTCTTCACCCTCCTTTTTCTCCTTCCTTCTCCTTTTCTCCCTCTCTCTCCCCCTCTCTCTCCCCTGTTACGCGATGTTTCTCAGAAGCAGCTCTGAAAAGTTTTTCGAGCCCTTCAAAGCGTGGAGCTAAAACACATGGCTGTTGTGCTGCCAGCCTTCTCTGTGCCAAAGGGAGAGCGCCTGTGCATGACAACAAGGGGAGGATGAAGGGGCTCGCGCTGGGGGCAGAGTTAGTAGGGCAAACCCTCTTTTCTATCCCCCCCATCTCCCCCCATTCTGCTCATGCAGACACACACACACATGCACATCAACCTACTCAGAAAACTGAACAATAGGCCCCTCAGAACTGAGTACAGGGCAACACAGAATGTTTCCACTTGATAGAAATAAGGATTTCATATAAATCCCATCAGGCAGCGGTGTTTGTGTTTGTCCCCTTGTGTCGCCCCCACTCACAGCCTCCACTGGTGTTACTTAGTGCTTTACTTGCAGTTCACAGCTCAGTTAATTAAGATGCCCAGCAGTGCTTTAGAAAAAGAGGCAGCAGAGACATTTTCATGGCTTCATCACATGTCTGACACAGTTAATCTGATGATGGATCATTTCTGCTTCAAATACGACTCTCTTTATTATTCATCCAGGAGGAAATCCTGCCGGATGACGACGCCTCACGGCTGCGTGTTTATTGTGTCTGCATGTAAACGTCTCCATGTATGTGAACCTCAGGATTCCACTCGCTCTTTAACACGGCGCAGCATTCCCAGTTCAGCATTGTTCCTGGGCGGCTGTAACCATGGCGACTCCTTAACAACTGTCACAGCGTCTCTCAGTTGCAAATACCATGCACACTCTAAGAGAGGCAGGAATTTTGCAACAGTCTGAGGGCATTAAAGGGAATCTGTGTCGCACTGATTATGCTAATACAATAACAGCATCATGATTTGATTAAGACAATTTGCCATTTCATGGATATCAATGAAAATTTAAAAGACAAACAAATCCTGAGTGCTGGTGACATTTATGTCTCGCGAGGAAAATGAGTGTCATATTTATCTGGATGGTTTAAAGCTTTTAGCAAAAGCAAGGAAAAGCATCTGATTGTGCTGCGAATGCTTCACTGATGTGCTTCATGCCTGTCGGGGAAGTGGGAGAGGAATTCTCCTCAGAAGCATCTTATTGACAGCAGCTGCAGTGGCCACACACATTGTCTTCACTGCTCTGCTTTTACAGTTTTACACAAGAGCAGATTAGAAAGAAACAAGGCGCTGCCTGTTCTCTCTGCACTCGGTTCACTCCGTCTGTCTGCTTGTCTTTCCAAGGTGTTCTCTTCAAGTATACATCTTTTTTCCCTTTTATTTGTAAGTAAGCAAACTAAATGTTGAATCAACTTTTCTGCTGGTTGTGGATTTTACATAGACGTACACCCAAAAATAAGTGAGCAGGAACTCTACCACTACAAATGTTCTCTGAAAAGTATAATATTGGTCTTTATGAGGCCAGAAGTGTACTTATATATTATGAAAAGGGGTCCAAAGTAATATAAAGTTCAAATTTGTACCATTTCAACCCTAAGGGTAAATGCAGCATTGGTAAAATGTGAGTAGCTTGAAAAAATAACTATAAATAACAGTCATTCTAAATAGTAGTATAATTATAGTTATTATATTAGGATTTTCATAATAATCATAGTAATAATTATATGTATATTATATGTGTGTTTAGCCTAATATTTATATAATAATTATTAATTATCATTAGCATCTTTGATTGTTGTCATAATCTCTATTTTATTTACTTTTATTCATCATTTTAAATTGGTTTAATTGTACTTTATTAACTCATACAGCTTGATAAGGTACAAAAATGCACCAGGACCGAAGGTACAGAAATGTCTTTCAAAAAGGAACACCCCCAGCAACAAGCTTTTTACCCTTTTAAGGTTTTTTTTTTTTTTTTTTTTTTTTTTTTTTTTTTTTTTTTTTTTTGGGTTTTTTTTTTTTTTTTGTACAAATTGGTACCTCTATTTTTGAGTGTGTAGGGATGTTAATCGATACAATTTTATTCATACAGATACTGATCCTTCTTATCAATACCGATATTTGCTGTAACCCTCCTATTGATACTATAACATAATTTAGAGTCAACAATAAAGATATTACAAGATAAAAGATCCAAAGAAAAAAATTTATTTCTTTTTTATTATATATTTTAATTTTTATATTATAATATTTATTTTTTTCCAATTTTCAATTTTTTTTATATATATAAATTAATTATTTTTTTTTATTTATTTTTTATTATTTATAAAAAAAAACCATCATCACAAACTATTTCCTTTCTTTTTTACACAACCCTTCATTTTTTATTTTCTTTTCTTATTTTATATTCTTAAAAAAACAAATTTTTTATTTATTTTCTCCTCCCCCTTCCTCCACACCACAATGATCCCCCCCCCTTAATATTTTTTTTTTTCCTCTAACATTTAATTAATCTCACAAATTTAGATCAAAAAAAGGGGCCCCCCCCTATTTTATAAGAAATCCCTAATAAACCCCCCCTCTTTATTACAAAATCAATAAAAGAAAATTTTGTCCTTTTTAAGCTTTTTTTTGTCATTTTTGCAGCAGAGGCCCCCATTTCTCACCACCTGCAGTTCTCACCTAAAACATGGTTCTGTTTGGGGTTTTTGGGGGATAAACAACCATTTTACTGGACTCTTATTGGACCCTTGCTGATGTAACAGGAGCATTTCTGTTGCAGCATCATCTGCTACTGGGTGGCTTCAAAGATAAATTGCATTTGCAACTGGTCTGGCATATAGTTGTCCTCAAAATTATTCATACCCCCCAATTAAACAAGGAAAAAATCAGATGTCACTAAAATAAGATTCAATTAACAAAAGTAGTAATACAGAAAAATTCTATGAAAATCATGACATTTTTTTAAAAATTGGGGTTCAAAAGAAATATTCAAAACAAACTCACAAAAAATAAAACAAGTAAACAAGCATGATGGGGCTCTGAAGCTTAAATTTTGTTGAGCAACACTTTGAGACAATCACTGCAACCAAGTGTTTTCTGTAACGTCCAATCAGACGTCTGCACCTGTTGACAGGTATTTTGGTCCACTGTTCATGGGAAAGGTGCTCTAATGTGTCTTGGACAGTTTTGTTTGTTTATTATATTTTTTTAATTATTATTTCCATCCACAATTCAAAAGCAATATTTTATTTCACTAAATTATAATTTTGTAAATTTTTATTTATTATTAATTTAATTAGTTTTCTTGTTATTTGAATTACAATTGTGAATTTAGCCTTTTCTTTAATTGGAGGGTATGAATAGTTTTGAGGATGACTGTAAGTATTTACTGAATCTACAGTTATGACTGTTTTCTGGAATATGTTTCTGGATGTGTTATCAGTCACATTTAAATAATCTTAGGTTTCCGAAGGTGTACAATAAATGTATTACTTGGAAGAGAGACTGAAATACATAATCACTTGTTATGTCCCTCTAACGGGACATCAAGGGTTAAATTAATGAATTGTTCATTTGTCAGTATGTTTTGTTTCTTCATGTTATTACTTCAATTATCCAAGAAATTACACTTCACAAGAGTTAGAAGCAGAAAAGCTGTGAATCTCCATGGGTGCAACCCACACACTCAACCCAGCTGCTCAGAAATGCATTTTTCTTACAAATGTGGCAGCATTTAAAAGAGAATCAGGCTTTCCAACAGTTTACATGACTGGACAAATATCAATTGAGATTTCTGTCACACACAGATGATTACAACTTGATAGAAAATTGATGTAAGAAGACATTTCAGTTTAAACATGTTTTCTGTCCTGCTGTAAAATAATCGATCATGCATGAGGAAATATGATGCTTAGCTCACAAAAGCTGACAAAAACAGGCCTGTAAGAGTGGTTTCAGAATAAAAATGAGAACTTTAAGTGGGTTTCCAAAACCAAGACCCTCCCCAAGCCAAGAGGGGGGGGGAAGAGCTCCCAATGGGGGGAGACGAGCACCAACACAACCCAGCAGGCGATCCCCACCCAACCCGCGGCACGCAACCCACCCTCCCCCACCCAGGTCGGCAGGGGAGGGACAGGAAGATGCGACGGAGGGAGGGGCCCCACCGCTTCAGATCAAACACCCTCGAGCGGATGAGTTTCAACTATTCTCAGAGCCCTGACCTGTTGGACCCCGAAATGCCGCCATGGCAACCATGATTGGCATCCAGGGGAGAGTTCTTTGACCTTCTGCTCTGTGTTTCCAAAGCCAGAGGCCCTAGCACATCCCACTCAAATCCCCAATCCACCCACCCCACCATTTTCACTCCTTATTCTCCCATTTCCCCGTTCCCACTGTCACTTATCTTGTGTGAATTTGGATATTATGTGTACGACGCCCCACCCCGCCTCATTCCTTATCTTACATTCCCTATCCAATCCCCAGATATCCATTTATCATATTTCTGTGTCTCTTATCTTAACCTCCGTCACTTTACCTCCCCTCCTCCCCTAATATATTCTTTTATTTACCTTCCATCCTTCATATTTTATTTTGGATTTAATATATAGAGAAGGGTTGCTGAAGTAGTATAGGGAAGATCTCTCCCCAAAATATATTTTATTATTTATATATATATATATATATATATATATATATATATATATATATATATATATATATATATATTTATATATATATATATATATATATATATATATTTTCATATATATAATATATATATATATATATATTTTATATATATATATATATATATATATATATATATATTATATATATATATATATATTTAAATTCATTAACTGGAATAAAGGAGATCCCTCCAAAACAAGCTCCTAAAAGGTCCAAAAACTTCAAGTAAACGAAGCTAAAATAAGCTGCAAATTTAAGTATAGATGCCAAATAAATATATTCAAACAGTCACCTGGAACCTAGAAGTGATTCAATATGTTTAGAAGCTGCTGTGTTAGGAAATGAAGTTAAAGACAACTCTCTAGTCAGGGGAAAACACTGCAGGAGAGGAGACGACTTTAATCACCAAAACTCCCCACTGAATACTCGCATTAATTAGTTTTTACATTATAAGTACTGAGAAATTATACTTGCAATATAATTTTATGCTGTTTATGAAGCGTAGAAGAACAAACCCCTGCACAGTTTCTGCATGTTTTAGTGCCTGTAGAATGAAACGAGATGAGGAATGGAGTTATAGACCTATAAATACCAGAACTTATCATTTCATATCGGTTGTGTCAGATGGCAGCTGGTGGTGTCTTCAGTGTTCGGGATGCTGGTTTCACATGACTGAACAAAACAGAGAGGTTTTTGTTTGTGTTTGTATCCAGAGCAGACAGATGCTCTGTGGTGGGGGGGGGGCAGGTGAGTGAGATCAAAGTCCACCCAAAATAACTAAAATGAAAACTGTTATCACAAAGTCTCTCAAAGTTACATTTTGTGACTCCCAGGCAAGTGTGAGTGGTTTAACCAAAGACTGAGCTGGGCTGATGCATTTTCTGGTGTTCACCGCTGTTTCATTGCAGTTGAGAATGCTGACTCAGCATTTTTCAAACTACCTCCTGACATGTTGACACTTTCTCCAGCACATGCCAAGCACAAAGTTCAGTTCTGCTGGTTGGATGGGAAATATTCATGCCCCCTCCATCCTCCTTCCTTGCGCAAACACTCTGGGGGCACTGAGCTCTGATAAATGACTGACTGACAAACCATTGACAGTTATCACAGCTTAATTGGAGATCCATTTCACTGGAATTTAGGACCATGTATTGTTACGTCTTAGTGCTTTACATATAGAAAAATAAGGAGGGGAAATATTTTTTATGCTGGAATCTACTTCAGTTGCCAATTTTCAAGCTTATGTTTGAAGCCAGTTCTGTCTATAAGACTTAAACAGTCCTGTGTCCTGGAAAATTGGGAAATAAGCAGTGTGTCCTGGGAAATTAAAAAGTGAGCAAGACTTGAGAGGTGAGGAGAGAAAATTGAACTATATACTATACTTTAAACTTTGAGTGATTTACATGTGTATTTAGGTCTGAGATATGTATGGATATATGGATATACTGTAGATGTGGGTGTGTACATACATTTATATTCACAGCTTCATTTTATTGCTAATAATTTCCTTTTTCTTGTTTATTTTTTCTTTACATGTTTAAAAAAAATCAAATAAGATTAAATAAGTTTTCCAGATGGATACATACTGTAAGAAAACTGTGCCATAAAACATCAAATGAATCTGCAAAAAAAATAAAAAAATAAACAAGGGAGTAGACAGAAGAATTACTGATGGATTTTCTTTATACTTCTACATTAATCTGACCCTGACTGTTAGCTAATGGTGAACCCTTGTCCAATTCTTCTTCTCATACACTGCAAAAACTCAAATCTTACCTATTATATTTTCTTTCAAATTTCTTGTCAAAATTGGCAAGAAAATTTGTCCTATTGGCAGAATTGTGTACTTGGTAAGATTTGAGTTTTTGCAGTGTACAAGCAGTTTTCTTTTAACTAAACATTTCTACCCTCCACTGTTAGGAAAAATAACTGAATGCTGTTGCAGAGCACTGCTGAGCAATCAGAAGGAAGTTATTCTCTCCTTTTACTAATTGTTTCAGCTTAGCTGCTCCCATGTTGCTCTCTGCCTTTTTTGTGCACCTACTTGGCACCTCTCAGTGTGTCAGCGAGTCGGTGAACATGAAAAATCCTCTGTTTCTTGGTCATTGATTCAATCAATCGCACAGAAAATTTGCATTGCTGCTGATGCTGCTTTCTCGATTTGGTTCTAAATGGAAACAGCCAGTATATAGTAGCTGTGAGTGAACACAAACAAGACACTTTAACCCTCAAAAATAAAAGAAATTCTGAGGACTGAGATCCCTTCTTGTGTTTAAAGATTGCTACTAAAAACTCTTTCAGTTGTTAACAAAAACAGTTTGACTTATTCTCACTAACAGCTAACTACAAAGATTATTCCAGATTGTTCCAGATGTTTTTTCCCCATTTTTGCTTTAGGCTCCATCCCTGATATAGGCAAGGCAAGTTTATTTGTATAGCACATTTCATGTACAGGACAATTCAAAGTGCTTTACATAACAGTCTAAGTAGCCAGGGCCCATGATCACTTACAGGCATAGTGACTGGACCGTCAACTGTCACATCAGTTACAAGTTAGTTAGCCTACTCGTTAGCTGTTTTAATTTTACATTATTTAGTTTACTTAGAAAAAAAAGGTGCACTGATTTTTATTTAAAGATAGTGGAATCAAGTCAGAAACCATTGTAGTTCTAATGAAAACAAGATGTGCTAATATTGTCAAAAAAAGAAAATAATTTAATTTGGGTAATTGCTATGAACAAAGTTTCTGTTAGCATTAATAAAGTAGCTATAGAGCTATTGTTAAAATGAATTGACTGGCTTGTGTTATTTTATGATTTTGTGAATAACATTTAGTTAATGTTGGGAATCAGGTGGGATTTTCAGTTATGTTAGGCTACGTGGACTGCCTTGGAGTGTGCACAGTTGGGTGCCACATTAAACCCCCTCCCAGCTGAGACCTAACCTTCTGCTGCAGAGAACCAAAAATGACAGCAGCCCTAAAAATGTCACATCAAACAGAAGGATCGCTGTCTCCTGTTTTCGAAAAAGAGACAACACCAGATGAATGTAAAAGAAAATTCATAGTCTTTATACAGTAGTAATCTTTATAGAGGAAAGCTCAAGTCACACATTTTCACAATCCCTGGAAAACAGCTAATAGCATAGCCTAATGCTCCCAGGTCCGGACTAAACAGGCACGGAGCCTTTCAGAAACAAAATAATGACACCATTTAACCGTGACACATTAATAGTGAGCCATGCTAATAACAAAAAACTATTCTTAAGTGTGAAAGCAGCTCCTTAACATAATTTTCAACAGTTCAAACAGAAAATACAAGCAATCTCTCTGACATGCAACATTTAAACATAGACATTTATAAGATGAGCTTTTCTGTTTTTACAACAATATCCAACATTAAGACACATGAGAAAAATATGTGGATATATACATTAACTTACATTATCAATATCTCTGTTTTTTATTAACAAAATTTACATAGTAGTGGAGGAAGAAAAGTCTCTTTCCTTCCGAGTCGTCAAAGTCACGCTTCAGTCACATTAGTTTGTCTTTTGTTTGTCTTGTTTGGCTTTAAGAGAAATCAGCAAACATCTGACTGACAAAGTACAAATGGCCTCATCTGTAAAAGTCCAAATGTTTCCGCGAGTGATCACAACATGAGACTGTGGTTCCCCCTCAGATCCACTGATGGCTTATCACATTATGTTGAGGTTGCTAATTAAACACGTTTTTAGGAGCTCTGACAAATGCGTCGTCAGTCAGACCTCTCCCCATGTTTCTGTTATTAAACCTCTACTCAGTTCATTGCAAGTGTACTACTAAACTGAGAAATTCTCTGTTGGATGAGGGACATTGTTACAGCAATATATGTTATTGGCAAGTTGAGCCATAATACAGCTACCATATGACAGTTGTGTTAGTAGACATATATCAACAAGGCAGACAGACAGACTTGTAACCATCTGTGCTAAGATAACAAGAAGCATATTAGCAATTAATGAGTTTCACAGAGACAAAATTTGCAACATGACCAGCCCATAATTCCCATGTTCCTCTTTACTCAGATGCTTTTTGTTACAGTGTTGTGTCTCCGATCTTCGTGTGACGCATGATCCCTGTTCCTGGGTTCAGACAATGGATCCCTTGGAGGAGGACAGGTGGATGGACTGGATGCGAATGGCCAGGGTTTTCTCCAGGGCTTGCAGGATGTCACAGCCAGGACTTTCAGGTGGTGCGTCGTACAGCAACTGCTTGAATGGCTCCAACTCAATCAGGATGACCATGTTCTTCAGGAAGTAGCCCTCTATGTAGGATGCTAGGTCTGTAGCATCAAGAAACTGAAGAAAACAATGGAAGTGATCATTTAGATCTGCTCATTTTAAACTCTGTGTGCACAGTTATTAGGCAAGTGAGTAATTTGACCATGCTGTCATTTCAATGTAAATTTTCCAACTGTAATCTGTATTAACTTGATTGCCTGTTGGATGTAAGCATACAACCTGACGTGCATTAGGGAGTGGTATTAGGGAGACCAACATCCTATATAGAGGGTGCCAACATACCCACTAGCCCTACTTTTTAGCGATACAAGGTGTTTAACCTCAGAGGCTGAGGTAAGAAAAGCTAAAACCCAACCATCAATGGACAAGATGCCAAGACTGGGCCATGAAGCATCTAAGACTGATTTTATGAAGGTTTTACAGTCTGGACTGATGAGATGAGGGGGACTTTTGGACCAGATACGTAGGCCCTCGGATGCATCACTCATCGGCATAGAACTCCACTCCCACTCAGACGCCAGAAAGGTGCTGCTGGGGTTCTGGTATTCAGTTTTTATTAGTTTATTTAAAAGGGACAGTGTACAATAAACATTAGTCTTAAAAAGAAAAGATGTTTTGTACCAGAGTTAGCTATTGCTAATTTCCATCCGTTGTCCCCGGTAGAGCCGTAACTAGTAAAAATAAGCTTGTTGGGTAAAAGACTGAGTTCCAAAATCACAGTCAGTTTCTAGAAGACACTTTCTATTCGCAGTGGTACAGGAAAAAGCTGCATCTTTCAAGAAGACCATCGCCGTGTCTCAAACCGTGCACTTGAGCACTTCAAGCACTATTTTTGAGTGAGCAGTGCGTTCATGCTGTCATTTAAGCCAAAATTCAGTGCTCTAAAAGTACCAGGATGTTGCCCGAATGGCCAAAAACAAAGTGCAAAGCGAAGCACACTACTCGCACTAAACAGACGCCATCTTGCTGACGTAGCGGAAGAGGCAGGACATTCGAACTGTTTTCATAGCTGAATAATGGCGGTGAACGAAGCGGTGATGACCCCTGCTGCATCGGAGGCGGTATTGTACTGATTTAAGTAACGTTTATGAATTTATTCAGACATAATTATAAACATATATTGTGGCATGCTACCAAGCTGTTCGCTCCCTGATGACAGTTATGATCTGGTCATTTGTTTGAGGCCGCAGTTATACCAGCTCAGTAGAGTTAGCTCATGTTAGCGGTCAAAGCTAGTCCGTCACTTCCAGTAAGTGCAATGCTTTATTCGGGTCAGCATTTAACAACAATAGTGTGCACTACAGATGAAATACACAGTGCGCACTACGCACTGAATTCCAGTGCACTCGGGCAAGTGCACGGTTTGAGACACGGCTCATGATTTCTATGCAGGACAATGCTCCATCTTATGCATTGAAGTACTGTGACCATTAAAGGCCTTAAAGATGAAAGAATAATGACACGTTGCTGGTCAAGAAATCAAGAAACTGACAGACTCCATGGATGATCAAGACCTTTGAGTCTTATTGATAAGAAGAGTGACTATAGTAGTAGCTGGTTTATTTTTTTGGAATATTTAAAAATGTTTATCTGTAAAGTTTGAGTTGTTTCTTGATTATTCTCGCTTTTATAAATGAAAATAAAAGAGTAAGACGGAAAAAACTGTACTTTTTATTGAGTTGTGTAACATTCTGCACATCAATAATTGCCTTATACTGTAATTGCACACACAGATATTCTTGTACAAAAGCCAGATCCTCACTTTCACTTCCTTAAATATTCAGGTTTGAAGTCTAGGAACATTTTGGATGAACCAAGAGCGCTGTTGCTGTTGAATAAAAGATTTAATCCTGAATAATACTTCAAAAATGCAACAGTGTAGTTTATTAGCTTTGGTGCTGTTTTCAAAATGTAAAACGCACGTGTTAAATACTGTCTTTTTAAGTACCTTGGTATGGTTGTAGAGCTCAACACAAGTTTCTGTGTTGATGTTCTTGGAGCAGATCATCTCACAGTGCCTCTGCAACGCTTCCAGCTGGAAAAACTTGGCTGCAGACAAGAGCTAAACAAAACCCAGGATTAACTTTAAATTCAATTTGATTCATTTTTCCTTCTATATTTGATGACAAAAACATGTATAACTACCTTTTACTGTAAATAGTGTTAATACTTTTCTGATATTAGTAAGCATAAGCATAATTAGTAAGCATAAATTCAGCCCCTTATTAATCTTGATGACATTTTTATAAAAAAGCAACTGAAGCGACTCCAGAAATGTTTTCATGTTGGTATTTTATTTCAAAAAGTGTCCTAAATTTTCAGGGAACACAAACTTACCTCCATGACATCAGTGTTCCTGATGTGCAGAGCATCTGTGCCACCACAGTACAGATACTGCATCACCAACTAAAAAGAAAAAGAAACGTGATCTGCAGCTTCACAGAGACATACTGCACAAATAAATAAAGGCAGTATGTGAATATGCACCTGAAGTGTATCAGGATATTCTGTTATGTTCGTGCTTTTGTTACCTGAAAGATGTGATATTTGACGTTGCTGATTTCAATGCATGTGTTTTCACCACAAGGTCTGTTTGCTAGAAGAGATTTGAACCTTGAGAGGAAGAAAAAGAGACAAAAAGAAGTAAATTGATTTTTCTCCAAAGCAATAACATCATCAAGACAAGTTATGTGTTCTTTCTTTTCAACCCTTAAATGTAGATTTATTAGTTTTCATTGATATAACACGTCGGTGAAATAAGGGGATGAGGGTTGAGATCAGAAAATTGAAATGGAAAATACATTTGACTTTCTAAAACAATTTTTTTATTCAATAAAAACAAAAAAGTAGACATTGAACTCAATACAGCTTGAGTGGAAAGGAGCAGAGAGAAGAGCAATATATCTGCCACCTTTAAATAGAGTATTGCAATAATTTGGTCGTTGTTATATCTGAACAAGTCAAAGCACAGAGCCATTACAGAGTCATCAAATTCAGGTTGTAATTTAGCAGAAGTGACCACTTACATACATCAGGAAAAGTGATATTTAAGTACCTGTTGGATGCTGTGAAGAGCAGGACTTTGTGGGCGTAAAAAGGCTTCCCCTCCACCAAAAAAGTCACATCAGACATCTCTTTATTATTCAGGAAATGAGGATCTGAAAGACGAATGGCCAGAAAAGTTGGATGCTCTTCTGTTAATTCATTTTAAAACAAAACCATTTAAAGTCAGCTCAGACCCACATACTAGACATCTCAGCTAGAAGTTGGGCTTGAAGGTTTGCATACCCTCCCATTAAAGAAATGACTAAATTCACAATCGTAATTCAAATAACATGAAACCGAAAAAAGTAATAATAAATAAAAATTAACTAAATTATAATTTAGTAAAATAAAACATTGATTTAGATTTTTTGTTTAAAAAATAAAAATAAAAAATAAACAAAATTGTCCCAGACAAATAAAAGCACATTTCTAATAAAAAAGTAAGTCAAAATACTTGTTAACAGGCGCAGAAGTCTTATTGAACATTACAGAATACACTTGATTGCAGTAATAGCCTGAAAGTATTGCTGTTTTATTTCTTGTTTGTTTCTTTTTAATATTTCTGTTAAACCACAATATAAAATCAATGTCATAAAATTTTTATTTATTATTACTTTTGTCAATTTCAGCTTATTTCATTGTCTTTAATGGAAGGGTATGTAAACTTTCAGGACAACTGTCCTTGTACTCAGTTGGGTGCATTTATAATATAACCTCTGTTACAGCCTATAAACACTAGATGGCGCTCTGAACACTTTCTAATTACAGTAATGGCATTATTAAAAGATGGTTCTGTGGGATAATGTAGAGTTATATATTTCTGCTTTTCTAATGTTTGACTTTTACACCTTCTGTTTGCAGTAAACAAAATGACAGGATAAAGACAGACGCTCACCCAGACGTGATGACTGCTTCCTCTTGATCTCTGACAGTTTGGGGATGGGGGTAAGGGCCGTAACACTGGGTGAAGATCGCAGACAGCTGCTGGCTGATCACTTCATTCTGATAACACACAAGCAGAGTAAAGAAAGAGGGTGAAGAGAGCCCTCATTGGCTGTAAAGTCATGCATAAAGACGGTGCAAATGTTGCATACAGAATGAGTCCACGTTATGCAGGAAAGCAAGCGTGATGCACAGCTCATCTTCCCTTCACGAGCAACGTTAATATCAGTGTGGTGAGAGGCTGAACCTCTGCAGCATTCATCTTCTTACAGCAGCTGCTGCAATAAACCTCACAGTCATAGATGTGTCATATCTTTAAAAGGGGATCAGAGGATTATTAGACGTATTTCTTACATCAATATTTCCTCAGTAAAGCATAATGGAAGCCGAGTGACACTCAAGCAGCTGAAGGAGTGCGAGAAACGGAGAATTTCAGAGAAAAGAAGCTCTTACCTTTCTTTAGTCCCAGTTTTTAATGTGTGTGAGAGATTGTGAGGTTATGCTTGTGTGTTTATGTGGTGCAACACTAGAATACAAGCCCCTTATGTGTTGTCAGGCTGCATGTTGTCACCGAAGCATGACAGCAGCAAATATCCATTATCAGCCACTCATTCCGCCAGCAAAGAAAAAATTAGCATCTGTGCAAGTGATTCCATGTTTTATTTCAAAACCAGATAGATAGATAGATAGATAGATAGATAGATAGATAGATAGATAGATAGATAGATAGATAGATAGATAGATAGATAGATAGATAGATAGATAGATAGATAGATAGATAGATAGATAGATAGATAGATAGATAGATAGATAGATAGATAGATAGATAGATGTGCAAACGATAACTTGTTGAATGAAGGTTTGCCTGAATCGAGGCAGCCGTCTGTTTGACAGGGAAAAGATTAACGACCTGCACCTTGATGTCTCTGGTCCTCATTGTAGCGCACACAGTCAGGGGCCCCTGAGGGCCCCAACAAGGATGAGGGTCAGTGGCCCCAGCCATCCATCAGTCCAGACAAGAGATGAGGAGTGGCACTGCAACAATGTACTGAAGTCTGGGGGCAGATTTACTCTTGCTTTGGGGCTGCAGCAAACCTTGTTTTGTTGTTAAAAAATGATGGTTGGTATCATGAAGGCACAGCGACAGTTTAAAGCATGAAAGAGGAAGATGATGGACTCTGTGATCTTTGCTTCCAGCCCTGCTGCATATGCATTTATAACTGTTCTGGGGGAGAGTATATGAATAATTTCATGTGTTAAGCATTATGTTTACAATCCATTACTATGGTGCTACAGTATCATCTAGCACAGAAAAGTATGTTATAAATTTCATATTTGCCATGATTGTGACGGTTGTTTCTCCATATTGGCTTAGTTTGTTTTGTTGAACAATGACATGGTGTAATATATCATATTGTTTTTCATTTGAAGTTTGATGCATTTAGTTTTAGACTTGAAAGGGGCCAGATGATTTTTCCTTTCAACATGACCTGATACATAAACCCAAAGAAGTAAAAGGATGTGCATTCTGGTTTCAGACTATGTAAGAAGTCTACACTGGTATGAGAATGCTCTGCAGTATTACTGTAAAAACCACAGTGATCAAATATGTACTTAAGGGTATCATGAGCTTAAGTAATGAGACAGGACTCTAATCTAATTAGCTCAAACAGGGAAGATGGGGGTTTATCATAAATCTTTATCATTTTAGATAATTGATATTGAGTAGCTCTTTGAGATTCTGCCAGTTTCTGTGAAGCTAATTATCTGACCACAAAACGACAGTAAAGAAAGAGGGTGGGGTGTAGGGATGCGCAGCAAGCAGAAGACATACGCTGTTTTTAAGACAAGGATGACAAAACAAAGACTCTGACACTTTAAACATGAATATCATGCTTATATTTTGAAGTTTCTGCTTCACGGTTGTCTTCTTTGCAACATGCTGCCTAAAAAAAAAAAGGCTGGAATCCAAACAGGAGATGCAGATTGCGCAGTACCTTGCTGGCCCTGAGGATCTGGAACATGAGAGGGAGGCCATGCGTGATGAGCTCCTCCGTGTACTCCTCTTCCTCAATGCAACTGAACTCTTTCAGAAGACCCTGGATCAGAGGTCGGCGGTGCTGATGGAAACATGTACGCAGAGACTCCAGCCAAGTGTGCAAAGTCCATGGGACCCCTGGGAATCAGATACAGAAACAAACACACGTGACACTTAAAAAAAAAAGAAGCCTGCAGGCAGAGAGTGTAAATGTTGCAGGAAGAATGAGATACGGCAGAAAAAATACATGTTCAGTGTTTACAGAAACCCACCAAGGCTCCGTATGTCTATGGTGATGTCTACATGCCCGTGTTCAGCACTGTGGTACATGGCTTCTTTAAGGGCTTTAAGTTTGGCCTTTCCAGTTCGGATTAGGTCCATTTGAGACGGACTTCTTCCCTCCAGCTCCGAACCCTCTGCCAGAATCTCTTCCAAGGACAATACGTCCCCTTTACCTTTCTCTGTATGGGACAGCAGCTTACGAAACACATTTCTACAGGGAATAAAAGCACAGAAAACAGAAACATCATTGAATTAATCTGCAAAGATTATAATCTTGTCAAATTCTTTACCAAAGAGGAGTTTGAGTCTCCATTCTACAATCACAAATGGTGCTGTGCAATAAAAAAAAATGGATGCACTCTGTGATATGACAGTTTGCCATTACTGCAAATCCATACGACAACTTCACTCGCACAAATCAAATAAATCGGATAATAATGCTGAAATCCACAGTTACAATCATGACCCAAGCTACTGGAAACTGACACTTTCCTTTTGCACTGTTCACAGAAAATACACTATATTGCCAAAAGTATTTGCTCACCCATCTAAATGATGGTAATCAGGCGTTCCAATCACTACTATGGCCACAGGTGTATAAATGAAGCAGCTCGGCATGCAGACTGTTTTTACAAACATTTGTGAAAGAATGTGTCGCTCTCAGGAACTCAGGGAATTCCAGCGTGAAACTGTGATAGGATGCCACATGTACAACAAATCCAGTGGTGAAATTTCCTCACGCCTAAATATTCCACAGTCAACTGTCAGCTGGATTATAAGAAAATGGAAGTGTTTGGGAACGACAGAAACTCAGCCATGGAGTGGTCGGCCACGTAAACTGATGGAGCGGGTCAGCGGATGCTGAAGCGCAGAGTACGAAGAGGTCACCAACCTTCTGCAGAGTCAGTCACCACAGACCTCCAAACTTCATGTGGCCTTCAGATCAGCTCAAGAACAGTGACAGAGAGCTTCATGGAATGGGTTTCCATGGTGATCAGCTGCATCCATCCATCCATCACCAAGTGCAATGCAAAGTGTGGATACAGTGGTGGAAAGCAGCCGCCACTGGACTCTAGAGCAGTGGAGGCGTTCTCTGGAGGGACCAATCATGCTTCTCCATCTGGCAATCCAATGGACGAGTCTGGGTTTGGTGGTTGCCACGACAACAGTACTTGTCTGACTGCATTGTTCAAAGTGTAAAGTTTGGTGGAGGGGGGATTATGGTGTGGGGTTATTTTTCAGGAGCTGGGCTTGGCCCCTTAGTTCCAGTGAAAGGAACTCTGAATGCTTCAGCATACCAAGACATTTTGGACAATTCCATGTCTCCCAACTTTGTGGGAACAGTTTGGAGCTGGTCCCTTCCTCTTCCAACATGACTGTGCACCAGTGCACAAAGCAGGTCCATAAAGACCTGGATGCAGAGTCTGGTGTGGAGGAACTGGACTGGCCTGCACAGAGTCATGACCTCAACCCAATAGAAGACCTTTGGGATGAAGTAGAGTGGAGACTGAGAGCCAGGCCTTCTGGTCCAACATCAGTGTGACCTCACAAATGTGCTTCTGGAAGAATGGTCAGAAATTCCCATAAACACTCCTAAACATTGTGGACAGCCTTCCCAGAAGATGAAGCTGTTCTAGCTGCAAATGGTGGACCAACGTCATATTGAACTCTATGGATCAGGAATCGGATACCACTGAAGCTCATATGTGAGTCAAGGCAGGTGAATGAATACTTTTGGCAATATAGTGCTCCTTATAGCTAGTGCTATAGCTAGCTCCTTTGCCTCCTGTCTTTCACTACTGCACAAACTGATCAAACCAGTGTGTCTGGCCATTGTCCTTGTGATTACTGAGGTCAGACACACCTGGATTAATTAAATCGTCCAGTAATGAAAGACAGGAGATAAAGAAGCTGGCTTAAGTTAGGAAGTAGTGGAGTTGTGCATAAAGCCCATCGCAAATTAATCGAGTTGTCAATATCCACTGACCATTGTGTTGTGAAAAGATTCAGATACACAATCACCCATAGTACACAATCCACTTCTGCATCCAGAAATACAGCCTGAAACTGGTTCATGCAGGTAAGCATGAGTAAAAAGGTACAAAAACCAGCATTTATGTTCCCAGGGTGCATCAGTGCAGGCATGCATGACTTTCATTTGTGATGGTATCACCAGTAATACAAAAGCATTCAGGAGGATAATGCAATCCTCATTTTAAATGACTAATAGCATAGCTTTACACACACAGACTTTTGTGTGTGTGTGTGTGCGTGTGTGTGTGCGCGCGTGTGTGCGCGCGTGTGTGTGTGTGTGTGTGTGGACGGGCCTGTGGACCAGATATGTGAATGAATAACAATGTATAAAGAAGAGAATCAAACCCCAACAAATTTACAAACACTTGATCAACTAAAACATCATCATCAGCAATAACAGATATTACTGTAGAAGCACTGAAGCATTATTATCTTCAGCTCTCACCTGATTGTATGAGTGAAGGTACTTAAAGGGTCATGTCACACAATTGCAAACATATTTCTACCACAATGTTTTCATTTATTTAAATGCTGCTAGCAGCAAACTTCCAATCTGTTGTGTAATAAATAAACATTCAAACATCAATAAGCTAATAAAAATATTCTGTTTGTTTTGTTTTATTTTTGAAAAAGTTCACCATTTTCTTTGAGTGAAGTTTACAATATTGTTTCATTTAACAACGTGACAAGCTGAATGCTCATGAATAAAATGGAAAAAACTTTATTAATCCCGAAGGGAAATTTAACAAATATTTCTAATAAAGAAAAAAAACATGAATATATTGCAGTATTTCTGCATTTAAATGCCAAGCAAATGAAATGTGTGTACAATGAACGGGCACACTAATATTTGACTATTAGAACTGACATCTGAGATCTGTGCAGGTCTTTCACCATAACTTATATAAGTTACAGCAATTCATACTTTAAATAGTTGAGACTCATTGACTTGGTTACATGAAGAAAAAGATCAAACTTTGCATATAAATAAGGACATTTTTACTTTATCGTTTATTAATTGATTGTCAATTGCAGTTTTTTTTGGATAGCCTCATTAGCCACCTTTAAAAAGACGCAGAACTTGTAAGAATTGTGCAACAGACCTAAAAGTGTGTGTGCAGCTTGTCCTATTCAGGGTCGCGGGGGTTGCTGGAGTCTATCCCAGCTATTATCAGGCAGGTACACCTGGACAGGTCGCCAGTCTGTCGCAGGGCCAACACAGACAGACAAACAACCACTAACACTCACATTCACTCCTAGTGACATTTTAGGCATTATAGAATGACCAGTTAACCTAACATGCATGTCTTTAGTCAGAAACACTGCTAACATACAGTATCATTTTGGAGGAAACTTTACAACAAACAAATATTTAGTGAGATTTTTTTCCCAAGTTTTTATTATTAATTATTTATTTGTAGATTAGAAGACTAGTGGGAAGAAAAATAAATAACTTGGAGGATAAAGAAATGACATTGTTGATAGATGTTTGTTAATTTGCAAGCCCAAACTTAATTTCCTATACCAGGATAGTTTAACAAGTAAACATAGATCAGCCTAAAAACAGCGGACGATGCTGTATATCTGTTAATGAATTACTGGTAACAAAGGTGAGACACAATAGTTTTGGGGTTTCTCAGTTCAAAGAAACTATTGTATTTGCTATGTAAGACATTTAAAACCCACAATGTAACTTTTAGACCTTAAAAATCTGCGTTTCTGACTCGTTTTGATGGCACACCAACATTCATTAAGGGCATTTTCGAGCCGTCAACGCACAGCAGCGTCCCGAGGCTCAGAAACTGCACTATGTAACTTTCGGATCGGGGCTGGGGACATGACATTGCAGCCAACTATTGGTTGTGCACCGCGTCACTTAGCAAACAGTTATGAACCAGATATGAACACAGCAGGTGTTCTGAACGCGCATCATGAAGGATTCAGCAAAGAAACACAAGGAAACATTACCGGAGAAAGAGAGGAAAAGAAAGAGGAAGGGACAGAACAAGAGTCAAGATTAGACTGTCTTTCACTGGCTGGAGTGAATCCCAGTACAGATGGGATGAAGATGGATGCTAGTTTAGCCGTCAATAGGGGGCGCGTCACTGAGAAAACTGCTAAATGTTCCGTTGTGGGTCCCTTTAAAGGGATACTTTTAGCTACTAGGGGCACTAAACCCATAATTCCCACAGGCCACACAACTGCTGAAAAAATTAATCAGTCTCTATCTGTGTTTTGGAATCGTGTTTGCAGACCACTTTGATCAGCTGATAGTGAAGTCATGGAGCCATAAAGCAAAGTGCTCCAGGTCACATGGTCCAATGAGAGACGGATCTCCTCCAAAGTTACAATCTCGGGTTGTTAAGGAGAACAGCCCCCTCAGAGCACCAACACGTCAAAGGCTGTATACTGACCCCTGAAATCATCTATTGTTACTTACATTAGGCTGATGTTTGGGTTAAAAGTTACACTGTATACCTTTAAATTAGTGTTATCGGTCCGATAACAGGAAATTATCACATCATTCTGATAAGTCTGATATCATGAGGACTTGCCCCGATAACATATATATTATTTTTTCCAGCACGGCAGTGCTCCGTTCACATTATGAGACCTGAATTATTGTTATTTAAAAATGTTCCTATTTACATAGACAAGTCTGACCTAACAGTCATTATTATTGTTTACAAATAAGCTTTGACTGTGTTAACATACAGTAAATGTTTGAATCTACAGATGCGGGCATGAAAAAGTTCCTCCTTTTTCTGCCAGAAGTGGTGCAGTAATAGTGCACTATTACTGTACTATCACTGGCTGAACGATTTGTCCCGCGAATACTGCATCACGCACAGTGTCCAAACTTGCCGTGTGGAAACGTCCTTGTTCCGGACATTCATTTATGCCCTGAAATCGTTTCCCCTGGGCACACAGGTGTTTCTCTGTGCAACTGAATTAGCAGACAAGTTGCTGGTAAGTGGCTGGCAGTTGGCTCAAAGGGGAACCTTTTCATGCCCAGATCTGTAACTTGTCAGTGCATCATTTTAATTTTCTCCATCTATTTTTTTTTTCATCTTCTCAGTTGTACTTCAGTTTGTAATCCTGATGTATGTAAATTTGCATCAGTTCAAGGAGCCTTTATTTTGTATGAGCACCTTATTTAAGTCGCTGTGCATTTGAGATATCAAATAGTTTTGTTTTAAATCTTTGAAAATGTTGAAAGGCTTGCTGATAGTTTAAACTGGAAAACATAAATATTTCTTCATTTAAAGAATAAAAAGTCTTTTTGGTTTGGCAATAGTGTTGATGTCATGACTAGGTGTGTGTGTGTTATAGGTTATCAGTTATCGGTATCGGCCTTTAGAAGCTGAAATTTATCAGTTATTGGTATCTGTTTTTAAAAAAGGTGTGCACCCCTACTTTAAGTGTAAGTTTAACACATATGCTCCCTGTAGTTTGTGGCTGAAAGTGATTATCTGCTGCATACACACCTAGCTGAGAGAGCGTGTGTGTTTGCTCTGTGTTAACCTGTTAGTTTGATGACTGAGTGAATATGTGTTGTAGCTACCTGTGCCCGTGAGCTGCTGCCAGGCTGTAAGAGTTCATGTCTCCCTGTGGCGCAGTAGAAATGCCGTTACGGTACATTGTCCCCACCATGGGGTCCGCGCCACGCTCCAGCAGTAAATTCACCAGCTCAAAGTTACCTGCATGGGGAAAAAAACAAGTCCTTACACACAGAAGAAGATTAAACCAGAAAAAGACAGATGAGACAGAGGCCTGTATCTTATAATTTTCTCTGCATTTATTCCTTCATTTGTCTTTATTTCTCCACCCTCCTGGATAAATAAGCCTCTAATGCTGTATCCTAGCCATTGATCATGCTGACAGGAAGGCGTTGTTATCGGCTGATTATAGATGGCCGGCTGCTGTTGTCAGCATGACGCATTACATCTGGACAGGAGTCAAAGAGGAAACTGTGCGTGTACCTGCAGCAGCAGCCAGCTGCAGCGGGGTCTCTGTGTAATTCTCCATCCCATCCTGCAGGGAACCCTCCACGTTTGCTTTGGCATCCAGGAGCAGCTGCAGGAGACCACACAGGTGAGCGTGACAGGAGAGCCCAAGGTAGGCAAAGACAAAAAGGAGAAAGTGGGTTGACTAATAAGTCTGATTAAAAGTTAGAAACTCCTCTCATCTTGTCACCAGTTCAATAAATTTTACATTTCTCACTTACACTGCAAAAACTCAAAAATCTTCCCAAGTAAAATTTTCTCATTTCTAGTCAAAATATCTCATCACACTCAAAATAAGAGAAAATTACTTAAAGGATAAGTTTCCTTTTCTTCAACCTGGACCTTATTTCTAGGAGTTTATACGTGCATTTACTCACCGGTAAAGTTTCTGCATCACTTTGAGTCCTTCGGAAGATATTGCGATGAGTCGCCCTTTGGCATGCATCCAGTAATAATGGCGGAGACAGGGCAGCCACTATGGAAGACATTATCTGCAGCAAAAATCCTTGATTTTCTCCAATACTTTAAGTAGAATGAACGACTACTGTTGTCCGGTGAGTCCAGATTTAGCTTTCCGTTAGTTTTCAGGGTGTTTTACACACTTTTCGGGGCCGCGCGTTCATGATGCGCGCTTCCATAGTACAGCTAAGAAGAGCAGCTCGCTACCCGGACAACAACAAAAACACAATTTGCGAAACTCTGAACTCACAGGACAATAGTACTCATTCGTTCATTCATTCTTCTTGAAGCATTGATGAAATGAAGGAGTTTTACTGCAGAAAATGTCTAATATAGTGGCTGCCCCGTCTCCGCCATTTTAAAAGATGCATGCCGAAGGGCGACTCATTGCAATATCTTCTGAAGGACTCAAAGTGATGCAGAAACTTTACCAGTCAGTAAATGCGCATATAAACTCCTAGAAATAAGGTCCAGGTTGAAAAAAAGAAAGTTATCTTATAAAGAAAAACACTTCAGTGAGATATAGGAACTTGTTTTAAGGCAATGCATCTTATTTCAAGAAATCTTATCAAGAAAATTTTGCTTGTTCTATTGGCAGGATGTTTTTGCTTATTTCAAGCAAAAACTTTTTTTTTTTGTTTGTTTGTAATAAGCAAAAAAAATTCTACCAATGGATGAACAAAATTTTCTTGGTAAGATTTCCTGAAATAAGACGCATTGCCTTAAAACGAGTTCCTATATCTCACTGAAATGTTTCTCTTGAGGTAATTTTATCTTATTTTGAGTGTGATGAGATATTTTGACAAGAAATTAGAAAAATATACTTGGTAAGATTTGAGTTTTTGCAGTGTGCAGCACTATCAAATCTTGCAAAATGTAATGAGTGATGATAATTAGTCTTGGAGGGTATTCTAGCTCTCTTCCTTCCAAACTGTCCCAAAGAAAATCTCAAGAAATTCCAATTATCACTGAGACTGAACTGCATCTTCAGGTAAGGACATTCTCTCATCATAAAATATTAGCTGAAAGATATTTCTATAAATGAATAATAATGCAACAGCCAAGAGTAACCTGTAAAGTTTCTGACACCAGCATTATCATTTCATGATGAAAAATGGTTTGCATTTGAAGTTAACGTCTTAGAAAAAGATTAGCGGTTGCTATCCAATGAAAATGTATAACAGAATATAATCATTTTAACTTAATTGTCCCTTTTATCTGATTCCCTAAAAGATCAAAACACTACCTCACATGGCTTAAATATTTTCCATTGGAATTTAATGATTTAAAATCCAATGGACGTGTCACATAGAGGGCAAACTAAATTAGTTAAATGAGTTCAATACCAATTAGTCTGAGTTTCCACTTTCCTCTTGTTAAATGCAGTCTGATCCATTTGCCAAAAAAAGGTCCAAATTGACAGGAGTAAGCCAATTTCTTGCCTCGAGTAACTGAACAAATGTCCTCTTTAAATTGAAAAAACTCAAGGTCTACACCTGCTAAAAGATCCTGATATTAATCAGAAATGAAAAGAGAGACGGGAGAAAACTCTGTGAAGCTTTGATGACAAAAATAAAAAAATGGCTATGAAGAAAAACCATGAGCTGAAGCACAAGAGGTCATGATGAGAGATCAGAGGTGAGCGAGGATGTCACTACCTGCACCACAGGCACATGTCCGTGTAACACGGCGAAAGTGAGGGGCGTCGCCTGCCGCGTTTCGGGAAAGACTGAGGGGTGCTTGTGCACTGTGTTTGGCACCTGGGGAAGGGACACAGGTGGGTGGGATGGGTAGGTAGGGGGGAGAAAGGTGAGGGAGAGAGATATCAAGCCATTAAAACAACTACATGGCCAACACAGCACAAGACAAGCAGCTGCAGGGAGGACAGAGGGGGACAAGCTCTACAGGAAAACCTAGTGATTAACCAGGAACCCCGGGGGCGCGGAGGACGTCCTGTCCCCGTGTTCACCTTCTAACCAACATGATGGATTGATATGTGTAGTTTGGCCGCGTCCTAATGGTTTAGCTGTGATCCGTTGTGGGTTTCTGTGACAGTCTGACCCGACAGCTCAGAGGCTCATCTCTCTGATCAGGCTGATCAAATGAAAGCGTGACATAGTTCAGACAGCCGCATGAACAAAGCACAACGGCACATTTTTCTTTCCTCGGGCGACTTTGGGAAGAAAGAAACTGGGATGCAGATGAGACACATGCAGATAAAACTGTTTGGTAGAGCTTGATAAATTGGCACGGAGCAGTGACACTTTGTCGTACCCTCCAGGTTCCAATGAAGTACACTCATAAACGCAAAATTTCTGAGAAACTCCACACAAAGACGGTGGCTTCTGTTTGTTGTTGCATCTGTTGTGCTCTGCGAGTAAAAATGAAATCAGGCCAGGATGTCCTCGATAACGAACATTTCCACTGCTATTTTCAGATGGAGCAGGGGCCTTCTGTAGGGTTGGCTTTGCAAGGTGGGTCCTCCATGAATACGGCTGTGCTACTTTAGATGTGAGATTAACACATCGAGCTCTTTATCTTGTTCCTTGATACAGCTTGGTTTCACCAGTCATTTCCCAAACTAATTATGCTCTGACTCACCAGGTCAGATGTATTCAGTTTCAGATGTGATTCAATTTAATACCAAATTTAATACATTTTTTTCCTGGACATAGATGAAAAAGCTTGGAATAGAGTGAGTGAGTAATGTGTTGCTGAGTATGTGTCTTTGTGTAAGCCCACCTCTACGGGTGACTATTTCCTGTTTATGAAACATCTGAAATCTCATCCATCAGAGTATTTTTAAGAAGTAAAAAAGCACACGAAGCGTGCGAAATGGCATGCTGGGGAAATGGACCTTGATCTGCAGGCATAGCAGGCGATCTGCTGTTTATATTTTATACGGTTTTTTGTTGCTACTCAGTTACATTTTGTGCAGCCATTTAAGGAGAGTTTGATATTATATCATGAATTTGCAAAGACAACACAGCAGTCGCTCCTCTGAACATGTGAGAATGCCTCGAAAAACAGATTTTTTTATTAACTGAATAAATGGTTCACTATTATTTTTTTTTAAAGAAAACAACTATTTTGGCCCAGTGGGGGTTCTCAGTGGGACGCAAACCGATGCAAGAGAAACCCAGCAGACGAATGCCAGGATGGTTTAACGTTAAAGGAATATTACACCCACAGAATGATGTGTGTTCATTTTCTACTCACCCTCATGCTGAGAAAGACTGTGGTGAACTTTTTTTGTTTTGTTTTTTGTTTTCCCCCAACTTTCATATAATGGAAGTGACTGGAGCTTGAACCAAAAAGATCCATAAAAGTGCACAAAAACTTGTCAATATTCCTCCATACTGCTCGTCAAATGTAATCCAAGTGTCCTGAGTGGGTAGCGTCCATAATTTACCCGAAACAACATCATTTAGTATATTTTTATAGCCTAAACAGGGTGATTATGGGTAAAGTGGGACAGTTAAGCTTAAATCTTTATGTGTGTTTACTTCTGTTACTAAAAATCACCATTGAGCTCATCATAGGGCAGCATGAGATTAAAACAAAAAGCTTCTGTGTTTGGTTCATAATCAGAATTTGCGTTGAGGTTACATTTTTAGAAAGTGTCCCAGTTTACCCATACTCACCCTTGTACATCTAGCTGCTGCAAAGTGCGCCCCTGCAAGTTCACGACACAACAGAGGCCACGGCGTTCAGCGCCTACTCTGCCAATAATGCAAGTGCAGAAGAAGAAATTCACTGTTTACATTGTACTAAGAGCGAACGAGCTGCGGACAAACACAAGTTGTTTTCGTCCACGCGATCTCGTCTGCTGCGGCTTCCGTAGTGTCGTGAACTCGCGGGGGCGTGGTTTGCGACAGCTAGATGTTGTACTGTTTAGGCTATAAAAATATACTAAATAATGTTGTTTCGGGTAAATTGTGGACGCCAGTAAACTCCATGATATGAAAGTTGGGGGAAAACGAAAACTTGTTCGATCTCCGGCTGCATTTGAGATATTAAAAAAGGGCTCCAGAGTCTTGCTCAGCATGATGGTGAGTAGAAAATGAACACACGTCATTCTGTGGGTGTACATTTACAGACAGGAGCCTTATTAGAAACCAAATAATAAAGAAAATTACAATATAAAATTAAATAAGAATTTATAAGGTGTCTCACTGCATCCAGATTTGAGTTACTGACAAAGACGTTTGACGTGTTTTAACAAACTTTGCATGAAATGAATCTGAGTGGACTGAAAATCAAGTCTGGCATGACAGCTGATGGGACATGTTGTTGCTGAAGTGACCAAAGTCAGATGAGGATCCTGAGGCCTTAGCTGAATGGACAAGCTGAAGGATGCCATCTTAGGTTTGAGTCTGGAGATCAACATTTGTTTCCCTGATAAAGACAAAAATGACAGAGGCAAACCTCTTTCTGAATAGTTTGGAAATTAAAACCTGCTCCAGTGTCAGGGCCCCATGATCCTCACCTTTCACACATGAAACACGGGAGAGAACAAGAGGAGATGAGGGATGATGTTGGGTTTTCTCCGCTTTAATACCACACAAAAATGCATTTACATAAGCACCTATTGTTGAATTATATTACTGCCATCAATTTTTCTTTGTAACTATTTTCATACAAAAACTGTAGGTCCTAAGAAAAGCTAAAGTCCTTCCAATGCCTCTTATAGTTTCATAAAACCCACTCTTCCTCAGTTTGTCGCAAGCAATGTTGACATCTCACAAAAAACATACAAAATCACCAAAACTCCCTTTGAGTTCACCTGTTGTGACTGATCTGATCATTACTGCCACTGACCTCACTGTTGATATCTGCTCCTGCATCCAGCAGCATCTGTACCATGGCCTCGTCTCCACGGACGCAAGCGTACATCAGCGGGGTCATCCCCTACAGGGGGGACAAAGAACAAACAATCCGAAGTTAAAGATGCAATCTTTCATTTTGTAGTCACCATGCAGTGTCAACAAAATATTTACACTGCAAAAACTCAAATCTTACCAAGTATATTTTTTAAATTTTGAGTCGAAATATCTCATCACACTCAAAATAAGACAAAATCACTTAAAGAAAAACATTTCATTAAGATATAGGAACTTGTTTTAAGGCAATGCATCTTATTTTAAGAAATATTATCAAGAAAAGTTTGCTTGTTTTATTGACAGAATTTTTTCACTTAAATCTTTTTTCTACTTATTTTAAAGACACACGTCATTTTTAGACCTTAAAAATATGCGTTTCTGACTCGTTTTGATGGCACACCAACATTCATTATGCGCATTTTCAGGACGTCACTGCCCAGAGGCGTCCCGAAGCTCAGAAACTGCACGATGTAAGTTTTGTTTCCAGGACGCAGCTGTGACGTTGCAGCCGACTATTGGTTGCACACCACGTCACTTACTAGCAAACGGATATGAACCAGACATGAACACAGCGGGTGTTTTGAACGCGCATTATGGAGGATTTAGCAAAGAAACGCAAGGAAACATTACCGGAGGAAAAGAAAGAGAGGAAGGGACAGAACAAGAATCAAGATAAGACTGTCTTTTACTGGCTGGCGTGAATCACAGTGTAGGTAGGATGCAAGATGGATGAAGGTTAGCTGTTGATAGGGGGCGCGTCACTAAGAAAACAGCTCAAAGTTCCGTTGTGAGCCTTTAAGAGTGGTCAAGATTTTTTTTTGCTTGTAATAAGCAAAAAAATTATACCAATCGATCGAGCAAAATTTTCTCGATGAAATTTCTGTTTCCGCAGTTGAAGAAGCTCATGCGTGTGCACGACAATAGCGTCACTTCCACTTGTCGCCAGAGGGGGCGAGCTTCTGGAAAAAAGCTGGAACTTGCGCTGTACTCCTTTAAATAATCTTTATAAAACTTATACAGCTTCAGCTTTGTATGAATAAGTGGTACAAGGCTGAACTTTCAGTTTGCTTGAATATTTGTATCCTTAACAGCTCCAGGGCCAGCCACCTTGACTTTATTGAGTGTAAAATCCTGCTATCAATCACATTTTTACAGCATACTATATACGTATATCAATATGTCCTCTGGGCTATCTGGGAAGTCAGCCTGAGAAAATCATTCTGCACAAGACTGAGAGTGAAAGTTTTCTGCTAAGATCAGCCCTCAACTAAATGTTGATTTTCTCAGGGAAAGTCATGAGTTACACTTGCAGTATTCCGCTGATGATTTACTGCACTGGAGGTTGGTAGTCGTGATATAATGCAGAGTGGCTTGGCAGGGCTGCTGCGGGGAAAATACGCCAAGATTTAATATGTACAACTGTTTTTTTTTTTTGCTCAAAGGTGAAGGAGGCTCGGTTTACCAAGCAAACAAGATATACCCCTCCTTAGGCTGTGTATGTGCACGTGTAAATGTGCCAGTATGTACATTATTTAAGACGTTTACTGCGTCTCTAACCTGCTCACTCGTGCTGTTGATTCCATCCGGCCCGAGCAAGTTGACAGCCTGCTTTACAAGGTCTGTGCGTCCACAGCTGAGCATACGGAAGCCCAAGTCCTGCAGAAACTTTGCCTCGGTAGAGGCAGCATCCAGTTTCCTTGAGGCACAGAAGCAGTCATCCGTTCTGAAGGGCATAGCACAAACAGATACAGTGCAAGCTCAGTGTTGTGAATATTTAAATGTTCCATATTTTCCATAAACACCTGACAAGCTTTGTTTTTTTAACACCTAAGGGAGAATGAATGCATTAGAAATATGCATATCATTCCATGTACACTTATGTGCATGTGTTTGTGGGTTCAAATGAAAAGGGTGGCTGCACACATGCTCTGCAACCTGGAGGCGAGCACACTCCTCATAGCGTACCGAAGCTGGCGAGGCTCACAGTCCACTCCAGGCAGCAGCAGCCTGGCTGCCTGCCGAACATCATCACTGTCCACAGAGAAGCTGCGTCTGTGTTCGGTGTGGACCACGGCCACACGCACCCACTCCATGAGAGGCGGCAGCACCAAGAAAGGCCTACAGGGGGAGATAGAGACACATGCTCAGCCTGCAACACACACAGTAAACTTCAGTCAGACTGAGGACTGAATGTGCCCAGGCACTTGCAGAAGAAAATCCACCTAATGCAGAATTTGCATACGGTGTTTTGCAGATATTGCCCGCTGCAGCAGATCCTGGAGAATAGGATCAACTCTGTCTAGAAATTAAATAAAAACTGTGAAGCAAACACACACTGGATGCGAGAAAATCTGAGAAAAATCTTGCTGCTGATTAATATAACGCGTTACAATAAATAGCACCTTTACGACTGAAAAAAAAAGAGAATAGAGGCAACATTTATCCGTCTTTATGACATCATAAGGTTTAGTAAACACCATGATGGTGGTCTGTGTCACTGCACAAACGCTGTCCGCTCCAGGTAAACTAAAGGTGCAGTGATATTTTCCTAAATGTACTGAGGCACTCATACGGAGGCAGGAGAAATCCATCACTGTTGATCCTGACACAAGTGCTTGCTCTCAGAAGCTCATGTGAGGGTGGCAGACATTTTAAGAGCAACCTTTGCTTTGCAGAGGAAACCACAGTCTGGGCTCGATTACCAACCAAAGAAATACACAAAAATTCAGTGGCCCCAGATCCTAAAAGGGCCCCAGCGTTACATGTCAGCTATGACGGCTCCTCCCTTCAGTCTTAGAATGACAGGATTTTGCTACAAATTATGATGAAAAAAACTGAAAACAAATGTGAAACGACAAGCAGAAAACCTCAGGCTAGGTTGTAAAATTCCACCATCAACTATATTGTATGCTATAAACTTTGTATCATCAATACATGTGACAGCTTTGTATTTAATAACCGCTGTATTAAATGTCAGTAATAATGAGAAATGTCGACCATTGTTCCCCGAAGGCCTGTTCTTGGGTATAAACATGTACTATGCAATAACTATGAGAATAGATTAATTAAATGTCTTCTCCTCTTTGCCACCTGCCGTCTTCTCTTCTCCACTCGCTGTTTATTGCAGCCATTGTTTACACAGCTCTCTCCAGTCCAGAGCATCCCTCGTTTGTTCATACATCACTAAAGAGGGAGAATAAGAGCAGCGATTTATACGATAAGTTTCACCAAGCGAACACTGTAGAAGAAGAGTGTGGAGCTCTAAAGAGCTTTAAAAGTCAATATCGGGCATGAACCCTTTCAGACGAGGTTTCTTGTCATTTTCTTTAAGTAGTCTACAGAAGTGGTTCCCAAACTGGGGGTCGGGACCCCCATGTCAGTGCTACATGATTTCAGGGGGTCACCAGATCATTACAAAAAACAATAATATAGCCTATATTTACCTAATAAATTTGAGATTTTTGGGCTATCAATATTAATGCATTATTGCAAAGAAATTAATGTGTGAAATTAACACATTCATTTCTTAATTACTGCATAAATAATTACGCTATTACTAAAAGATCAGAGATATGAATTTGGCATTATCTCAGCGAGAGAAGCTGAGTTTCCGCATGTAGGTGTCTTATCACAGCAGTGAGACAAATCCACCAGAAAACACTGATTATCCTTATTTATGAAGTTTTTTGATGGTTTTTAAGCCTTACATTAGGCCTGATATATTGATATAGCCAAATATCAATATCACGATGTATTGAGCAGTTTATCTCAGTAATGATAAATGGACGATAACTCGTTACAGACTGGATGGGGTTAAGTCACGTGATTACAGACGGTACATGGAACTCAACAACATGAGCACAGCAGACCTAAAAAACAGCCAAAACAGTAAGGAAATACTTTTATTTTCATTTTATTAAAACACAGATATTCTGCATTAACTGGAACTTCATGTGACTTCTTGTTTGGCTGATCGATAACAGGTTCCTCAACCAACACACAGGAGGCAGTAGATATTTTGAACATTTATTAAAGTACTGTGAAACTGAAATACAAATATACAAATGTACATATTAATGAATGAATTATTAAAAGAATTATTATTGAATTATTCATTATGAAATTGACTAACTTAAATTAGTTAGATTCTTATTTACATATGAGCAAATATTACTTTGCGTCCATGAAAAACAGAGTTTCCCATTAATTGCACACGCGACTATCAATTAGCATGAATGCTAACTTAAAGGGGAAGTTAGTTTTTTTCAATCTGGACCTATTTTCTAGCATGAAATACGTTCATTTACTCACCCAGAGTTTTAGTGCAACTTGAATTCCTTCGGGAGATATTTAGATCCACTCGATATCAGCGTATGTCCAATATAATGGAAGTAATGGGGCAACCGCGCACAGCCTCTGAATAAGGCATTATCTGCCACAAACTCCTTCACTTCACCAATGTTTTGTTATGACACATTAATCGGACCCCTCTGTGAACTCGAAGCGGCTTTTTTTGTGGTGATTCGTCCTTATTTACAGACATTTACTTGTTATGGTGTCGCATAATAGTGACGCCATCAAAGCCACAGCAATAAAAATGTCTGTAAATAAGGACGGATCTCCAAATAAGCCGCTTCAAGCTCGCTAGGGGGGTCCAACTAATGTTTGGTAACAAAAAATTGGTGAAATGAAGGAGTTTGTGGCAGGATAATACCTTATTTAGAGGCTGCACGCAGTTGCCTGCATCACTTCCATTATATTAGACATACGCTGATCTCAAGTGGATCTAAATATCTCCTGAAGGAATTCAAGTTGCACCAAAATAGGAGGATTATCACGCTTACCGGAAGTTCCTGGTATTTGGACACTTCCTCTTCCGAGACCATGTTAACAACAGCCGTTCCTGCTCTGTTATACTGTTTAAATCGGATAAACTCCAAACATACTTAAGTTTTCATTCCGGACTGAAGTGATACTAAGGAAGAAGTGGATCAAAGCGATCGATTTGCCGCGGTGAAGGGCCGAACTTTATAATAAAACACACGTTTGTTTGATGCCGGTGGGGCACAACACCGGCACTTCACAACATGCTAGCATTAGCCAGCTAGCGTTTACTGACGTGCTTCTAACATTGTGCGTCTTAAAACACACAAACATCTGAAAATCGGGTCTGTACCCCCCCCGTTTCCAGTGGAACAACTGGGGACTGCCGAGAAAGGAGACGCTTTCAGATGCTTGTGTGTTTTCAGCCGCACAAAGTTAGGCACGTCATCGATCTAGCTAATGCTAACTTACTTAACAGTAGTCCGCCAGCTACTACTCTGTTAAACTTTGTTAATCGGATAAACGCCAATGCCAAGTTTTCATTCCAGACTGAAGTGATGCTAAGGAAGAAGTGGATCAAAACGACCGATTCACCTTGGTGATGGGCCGAACTTTTTATAATAGTACTGTACACGTTTGTTTGTGGCCGGCAGACTGCGGAGTGTTAGCAGGCTAGCATTAGCCAGCTCGACAACGTGCCTAACTTTGTGCGGCTGAAAACACACAAGCATCTGAAAGTGTCTCCTTTCTTGGCAGTCCCCAGTTGTTCCCTCTGGAAACGGGGAGGTACAGACCCGATTTTCAGATGTTTGTGTGTTTTAAGACGCACAATGTTAAGCAAATCAGTAAACGCTAGCTGGCTAATGCTAGCATGCTGTGAAGTGCCGGTGTTGTGCCCCACCGGCGACAAACAAACGTGTTTTATTATAAAATTCGGCCCTTCACCGAGCGAATCGTTCGCTTTGATCCACTTCTTCCTCAGTATCACTTCAGTCTAGAATGAAAACTTAAGTATGTTTGGAGTTTATCCGATTTAAACAGTATAACAGAGCAGGAGCGGCTGTCGTTAACATGGCCCGGAAGAGGAAGTGTCCAAATACCGGGAACTTCCGGTGAGCGTGATAATCCCCTATTGTCTGGGTTAGTAAATTAACATATTTCATTCTAGAAAATAGGTCCAGATTGAAAAAAAGAACTTCCCCTTTAACATTGTAAAAAACCCATAGACAGGCTATTGCAAATAGCATCGCTACCGTTGTCAAAACGTTTAACACAAACAACATTCCTTCAAACGTTTATCACTTTACACTGACATCAAATAAACGTCACTGATCATTTACAGACATGTTTTACAGAAAACATGCAAAAGATGATGAAAAACACAAAGCAGGAATGTCACGTTGCAAGAAACTACGGCAAGTTTAAGAGAACAAAAAAGCCCCATGCAGCTATTCCACTGCAAGCTTTCTTAAAGTAGCACAAATGTATGTTATCTCGGGGGTCGTGGCTCAAAAGTTTGGGAACCATTGCTCTTCAGGAAAAGTTCTCCAGGCTTCACCAAAGATATTTAAAAGTTTGTCTTGTTCCTGGCTTTTGTTCAGACGTCTTTCCTGATCCCTGCTTCAGTAATGCTGAGGATTCATGTCTCCATAAGACTTCTTGTCACAGTTTTTCTGTCCAGTTCTGGTGACACTTGGCCGACCTCAGTCTTTTCTTTCTCTTCCCCTTCTTGAAGAAAAGCTTCTTGACAGCGACCTCTTACATGGAGACCATTTCTGAAGGACTGACTCAAGGGTCAAATGCATCTCCCATGTTCAGTTTTCAGGTCTTAATTTCAGATACAGGTCATCTGCTGTGGATAGTTTCTCTTTCACTTCGACTTTTGTCTTTCACTTAGTCAGTTTTCTCAAAGATTGACATGATGCACTGCACACCAAGCTGACATAAACCAAGTTTGAGTCAGCTTGTTTGTGCAAAAATATTCTTTTATATCTATCAAGTTCTGTTTTCTTTTACCATTTTCAGTAGTTTATAAATAGAAAAATGTATCTTTGTGTGTAACAGACAGCTAACAAAATGGCAAGGATAATTTTATTTAGTCATTTATCTGTTAATTTGTTCATTTAAGTTGTCATCGATGCACAGACAAAACACTAGTTCATCTCAGTTGAGCTGGTTCATTTTTCTATGGTGGAATAGACTAAATTAGATGGCTTATTTAAAAGAATATTAGATATATGACTAACAAACAAAGCCGTCTTTGCTTTGAAAATGCTCAGATGTGAAGGCTGAACTGACAATGAATGAAAGAGCAGTTAATGTCTAAAAACAATTTATAAAGGCTCAACCTCAGCCCCCTCAAATCAAATCTGCTGAAAAAGGCACAAGAATCCTAAACTCTTTCTCTCTTCCTTCTGTGTGTCGGCTGCACAGGATCTACTGTCTGCAGATCTCCACTCAGCCTCTAGTTCTGCATGCGGGTTCGGCTCGGAGGATAATCAACGGTGTCGTTCCACGTTCGGTCACACCGAACGTGGAAGCGTCGCGGAGCAGCAGCGCTGCACTTTCTGTCTGTCACACCAGGAGCTTTTCAGAGCAGAACGTCTCTGCTGCAGCTGGATTTTTCCAGTTTCCTTGGTTGTGAGAGCATTTAAAGTGAATGATAAACCTGCAAATGGTTTTTTAGCCAGTCCGACCCATGTGTTGTGTGCTGCTCTTTGTTTGATCACTTTTCCTTTTTTGTGCATCTGTCATGGATCAGTGAATTAATTATGTAAACGTCTCATCATCCATGGTGTCAAGTGTCAAGTGAGACCCTCACCTGATGGCTTGATGCC
>JALJCO010013758.1:0-31220 GCA_023101725.1 Atherinomorus stipes | reverse complement strand
CGTGATGAGAATCTCCCGTTCCACCGCGTGGTCATGAGAATCTCCTGTTCCACCACATCGTGATGAGAATCTCCCGTTCCCACCTCATCATGATGAGAATCTCCCATTCCACCGCGTGGTCATGAGAATCTCCCGTTCCACCGCGTGGTCATGAGAATCTCCTGTTCCACCACATCGTGATGAGAATCTCCCGTTCCACCACATCGTGATGAGAATCTCCCGTTCCACCTCATCATGATGAGAATCTCCCGTTTCACCGCATCATGATGAGAATCTCCCGTTCCACCTCATCGTGATGACAATCTCCCGTTCCACCGCATCATGATGAGAATCTCCCGTTCCACCTCATCGTCATGAGAATCTCCCGTTCCACCGCATCATGATGAGAATCTCCCGTTCCACCTCATCATGATGAGAATCTCCCGTTCCACCTCATCATGATGAGAATCTCCCGTTCCACCTCATCGTGATGAGAATCTCCCGTTCCACCGCATCATGATGAGAATCTCCCGTTCCACCTCATCGTCATGAGAATCTCTCCCGTTCCACCTCATCGTCATGAGAATCTCCCGTTCCACCGCATCATGATGAGAATCTCCCGTTCCACCTCATCGTCATGAGAATCTCCCGTTCCACCTCATCGTCATGAGAATCTCCCGTTCCACCGCATCACGATGAGAATCTCCCGTTCCACCACATCGTGATTAGAATCTCCCGTTCCACCTCATCATGATGAGAATCTCCCGTTCCACCTCATCATGATGAGAATCTCCCGTTCCACCACATCATGATGAGAATCTCCCGTTCCACCTCATCATGATGAGAATCTCCCGTTCCACCTCATCGTCATGAGAATCTCCCGTTCCACCTCATCATGATTAGAATCTCCCGTTCCACCACATCGTGATTAGAATCTCCCGTTCCACCACATCGTGATGATAATCTCCCGTTCCACCTCATCGTGATGAGAATGTCCCGTTTCACCGCGTGGTCATGAGAATCTCCAGTTTCACCGCGTGGTCATGAGAATCTCCCGTTTCACCGCGTGGTCATGAGAATCTCCAGTTTCACCGCGTGGTCATGAGAATCTCCAGTTTCACTGCGTGGTCATGAGAATGTCGCGTTCCTCCACATCCCAAAGCCGCTCTGTGGGACTGAGATCTGGTGACTGTGAAAGAACCGCAGTTCTTTCAGACTAACATCTGTACCTCACCTGTACCTCAATTTGAAGGGACACTGTGTAACTTTTGACCTGAACTTTATATTATAGCGTATGAATTGTAATACATTATATGGTAATAATTTAGGTTATTTAACCCTTACGGCTCCCTAAGCTTTCTGAAGGGGTAGTGAATGACCTTTTATGTTGTTACGTTTTTCTACTTAAACTTGGTCAGGTGTGTATTTTTGGCTTGACTCATGATATTCTAGAAGATGGGTTGTCAAACTCTTTTTTCTAAGGTCTCTACAAAAAAATACCCTTCAATTACTCCATAGATGGATTGAAAAGGACCTTTCTATAACCAAATGCCATTTTAGAATAAATTTTTAGGATACAATTTTTTTTGTCTCACACACATGCTCTACACTTCAGTAATATAGTTTGAACTTTTTTTTTTTCATGACTTAGGACCATTTAAGGTCTCAAGGGGTCTCAAATTTGTAATTTTGGTGTTTGTTTTTTTTTCAAGCATCTTGATCAGTCAGATCACATGCATGAAAGACAGCTAATTATTTAGGTCAGTCTTTTGCAGGGAATTAAGTAATACGCTGCCATTCCAGTTCAAACTGGAATTTTTCCCACAGTTTTTTTGCATTTTATCTTGAAACAACTTCTCATTTAGCTTTTTAAATTGTGTTTGCTATAATCTAATGCTCTGCACACCTAACAATGGCCTGCCACCTACAGGCTAATTTTGGGCTGTTTAACCCACTTCTCAGGTTTAGGCAGTGGGAACATTGTGCGTATAAACTGGAACTTAAAGGGTTACATTTTTAAACTTATTGATTTTTTGGTATTGATGGTTTGGCCAGAAGTCAGTGATGACAGCCATGACAAAAAATGCAACTCTTAATTTTTTGATAATATTTACAGGCCTTTAATTGACATTGGCCAGTCAGTGCCCTTAAGAAGCTTCATGTAACTTTTAAAAACAAAACAACAACAACAACAAAAAACAAACAAACATTTTTATACCCTTTTTAAAAAATACTCCAGGGCTCTGATAATCCTGCCCCCCCCCCCCCCCCCCCCCAAAATAACCATATTTATTTTAACCCCATTGTCATCTTTTGGAAGTTGGAGCATTGTGTACGCAAAGTGGAATTTAAAGGGTTAAAATTTTAAAAATAATTGATTTTTATGGTAAGGTCAGAATTCTGTGATGACAGCCATGATAGAAAATGGCAACTTTTCATTTTTAGATCATATTTACAGGCCATTAACTGACACTGGCCAGTCTGTGCCCTTAAGAAGCTGAACGTAGCTTTTTCTTGAGCCCCGTTTCCACCCGCGGGTCTGGGTCGGGTCTGGGTCTGGGTCTGGGTCTGGGTCTGGGTCTGGGTCTGGGTCTGGGTCGGGTCAGCCCAGGCTGGATCGAGTGGGTTTTAGTACGGATGTGTTGATTTCACGTTGCGTCCCCACAACAAAGTGTACCCTTACTCTAGAGGTGGAGTATTAGCCGGATAGCGCTGCTACGTGATCGTGTGACATCATTCCTGTGCAACACCTTTTAACCAAAGCACCACACCACATGTGATAGAAACAAAAGGAGCCCCCCCTGCTTTGTTTTTACACCAGGTCACGCGGGAAGTGAAGGATTTTTCAAAGAATCAACAGGTTGCTGTGTGTTAGCTCCACCTCTTTGGTCCGGATCGGTTAGATCAGTACCTCTACCAAAGGGTACCAAAAAAGTAGGCCGGGTCGGGTCGGATATGAGGGTACCCGTCCCAGTTTTTATCTGTGGAGACGCAAAAAAACGTGGACCGATCCTGCCCGACCCGACCCAGACCCGCTGGTGGAAACGGGGCTTTAGGGAGCTATGAATGTTAACGAGTAACAGATGATTTCTGGGGTCAGTATCCAGCACTGAAGCATGTGGGTGCTCTGAGGGGGCTGACCTCTAAAACCAGACATGGTAAGTTTACATGAGTGGATCCGTCTCTCATTGGATCATGTGACCTGGAGCACTTTGCTTTACGGTTTCATGATTTCACTATCAGCTGATCAAAGTGGTCTGAAAACATGATTCCAAAACACGGATAGAAACTAGGGCTGTGCAATATACTGATATGATATCACGATATGATATACATTAGAGAGATATGATATTTACACATATCATTATATCGCTGTATTAGTTGTGCAAATTTTTTTTGCTTTATTTGTTCGTAATGACCCGGCTGCACCTCAACTGACTACAAAGGGGTCACCTGATTATTTAAAAGGAAGGGAAAGAATATTGATACACTGAAATATCATAATATTTTCATATGCCGATTCCCTATCTATTTTTAAAAACATGGTATTGATCTATTTTACTGATGAAATCTTGTGAGATATCAGCGTTTTGTTATGAAATCACATGAGATTTATTCGTTTTGTTACAAAATCTTGCGGTGAAGTCTCATGAGATTTCATAACAAAATGATGAGATCTTGCGAGATTAAAGTAAAGTAGATCGATACTGCATTTTTAAATATAGATATGGTTTCGGCATATGAAAATATCACGATATTTCAGTGTATTGATATCTTTCCCCACCCCTATTATTTAAACTGTGTGGAAGACAATCTTCCCCAAGACTTTTACAAAGAAATCATAAAAACCAACAACTATCTTTAATTACTTTGATTTAACAAACATTTCTAACCAGTGTTTCATCAGTTCCATCACTGCAGTGGAGCGATACCTTTACGCTAAACATGTTTCAATACTAAAAAACAGCTGTTTGATATGAAATTAAACTTTCAGACAAAAAAGGGTAAAAAAAATATTGGTATATCGTATATCATTTTCTAAAATATATTGTGATATGATATTTGGTCCATATCGCCCAGCCCTAATAGAAACTGTTTAATTATCCAACAGTAATGTGACCTGTGGGAAGTTTAGCGCCCCTAGTGGCCAAAAGTTAGACGGTACCCTGTAAGTACTATTGTCGTTCACACCAATGACAGAAACAAGCTCCTTTTTATTGTTTTGATTTTTAAAAATTTATTCAGGATATAATCTTATCTGCCAGGGGTGTAACCAGTTAAGCTCAAACTAAGTTGAACTTTAACAACTAAAAACAAAGAAGCAAACAAAATAACAACAACATACAATCATTTCCATTTTCATTGTGTTGCTAATTCTCAGTTTTCATTCCCCCTCAGACTGCACTGTCCATAATCAGTGTGCTATTACACACTGGCACACTTTCCCATCAAACAGCCGTCAGGATCTATGATGTGCAACAAGCTTTCTACAAATAATTACTGACTCGCGATTACAGCAACACTCACGGGAAGAAAGCACAAACACCCACAATCAGCTGATCAAATTTACTGATTTCTTTAATTCTTGTTTCCAGCCCTCCATCCCCCCCAAGAAAGAAAAGTTTGAGAATAATTTAGATATATTTACTCAGTTTTGTAACTTCTGTACAGGATTGCTGTTTTCATAAAATGCACATCTAAGGTCAGCAACGACAATTTCTTTGTTAGAGGAAGGAGAGAGGGTGTGGGGGAGGGGGAGGGGGACACACATCTCATGGAGAATTGTACAGAAGCAGCATTATTGGGATAAACTATGTACAGTACAAACCATTCATACAAATTAAACTCTAAGATATAGAATTCAATACATTACATTTGATTTAATAAGTGAAACTGAGCAAAGCCCCCCCCCCCCCCCCATAAACACCCCTAATTATTCAGACATTCCGTCATCATCCAACCAGCTGAACTCCTGCTGTCTCTAAGAGAAAACATGAGAACTCAGGACTGACGTGTCGCACGCTCGGTCCCAGCTCCCCCCTCATGCACCCAACTCTTCACCGTCATCATCAGCTGCTGGCAGATTCTTGTAAAAACATCTGAGATTTATTTTCTTTTTGAGGGTTTTTTTAAAATTCTGTTTCCTAGTTATGCCTGCTGCACACGCGAGCTTTCTGCTGAGCTAACAGTCATCGGAGGCCGTTTGCTCGGCAGATCGTCCCCGTGTCACCTGATTTTTGGTGAGTTTTCTGCCTCACGGGGCCATTAAGTGAAAATCAAACACGTTTGACAATTTTTCCTCCTGAGGCAAAAAACTCACCGTGTGCTCTCACCTTGAGCTCTGTTGAGGGCAGAAGATCTAGGAACCAATCAAAACGCATCTGCAGATCACATGATTTCAAGATGGCCGCCCTCAATCATCACGTTAGAAGACTTGATTGATATTTTGCTAAAAGATCAAAAGACTGAAGGCAGAAATGTTTTGAGGATGTTTTTGTTAGAGACTGAATTGTATTATCGTATTTAATTTTCATTTATTTTGTCGTTTTATTAAGTAAATCATATGCGACATACTGTACTATAGTATAATCATACCAGTCGGTGGCGGTAATGCACCTTTGAGTCATGTAAGAAAAATGAATGAAACTTAGGGTGAATTCCAGTTCCTGTCTTAACCCTCAATCTCAAACATGCGCTCCCCTGAAGTGCAAGTGCTGTCCTGATTCTCAGAACGTTAAGTTGAGGCAAGTTTGAGGCTGAATATCCTCAATCCTGAGATTCTCCGACACCACCTTGTGAGTTAGGATTACCCAGAATGCAGCAGGAAACAAGGTGAGCTACAAATCTTAAGTATTTTCTTTGTTAATGGAGATAGAAATATTATGGAAACCATTGTATTATCTTAGTTTAGGCCCATGTTATGGATTAGTTACCTCATTGTAGCATAATATTTATTCTTATTTTACGATCTGTTGTCAATAGCGGCCGGTGCGGTCAAACCATGTTTCTATCATTGAAGTTAGTTACCGTTACAAAAGGGTCATTTTTCTTGGTGCTAACGTGGTTGTTTTATCCAGATAACAGCCTGTATAACGTGCTTGTGCCGATAACGGTGTAAGAGGACCGGGCTGATGTCATCTCCCGTATCTGCAGAGTTATCTAACGATGGTTCTGTTTCAGTCCTTCATGACTGCAGTGGCGGTAAACAAAGTGGACATGTCTCCTCGCAGGTCGAGTCCTAACGACAACAAAGTCAATCAGGTGACGTGTCGGCAGCTGACTGCAGTCATCCAGGAATGAAACAGAACCACAGTTACCTACGTAACTTTCCTTCTAGCTGCTGTTTACCTTTCAGTAAGCCGTGGTATGCGGTGACAGCTGAATATGTCCATGCTGGTGGTATTTATACAGACTATTGTTTCATAGCTCTGACAGAAGGAATAACTGACAGATGGTCCACAACAATTTCAGAAACATGGAGCGGATGGAGCCGTCAGTGATGCTGCGTTTGTGGCTGATGATTAAACAGACGGGGTTAACAGCGCAGATACATGGAAATAAAGTCATTGCTACTTCTTCTTCTTCTGAATTGACAGACTGAACGCCATTTTGGCGTAATGCCCCCCACAGTTTCAAGGCGTATCTGCATTTAAGGGGTGTCCCATTTCTAAGTCACAAATAGCCCTTAACACTTGGTTTTGAGGGCGGCTAAGATTGAGGGTTAAGATTAAATGGCCTCCAATGACTTTCAGCTCAGCAGAAAGCTCTTGTGTGCGGCAGGCATTAGAACCTGCAGAGCGTGAGCACCCCAGCAGAGATGCGTAGCTGTACGGGGCTGGCTACTGGTCCAGGACTGGTCAATAAAACATCAAGTAAAGTTAAACAGTGACAAATACAATAATCAAAAAGATAAGCCCAAGCAAACTAAACATGGATTATTAAGGACAAATAAAAACAAATTCTACAGAAAATAAATCTTAGTTATCAGATTTTTTCCCAAGGTTAACGTCTGACCGTGTGTCATGGGAACGGAAGTTAATGGCTCTCTCTACACAAACTGGAACACTGATTAAAAAAAGAAAACACTGAGGATGGTAGACTGGCATGTGTACATGTTTGGGGACAGTATGGCTAACACACATTTCTCCGGGTCGGGTAGAACCTTCACGGGCTCCACTTATCCGCTGTGGTGCATGTGCAGTGCAGGTGCATCAGCCAGAGGGGAAGTAGGGAGTGTCACTATGGTAGTTGTAGTCCGGACACACTTTCTGCACGAGTTTGTAGTCGGTGCTGTAGAAGGAAATGAAGATGCAGATGACTTTGAACGGCTTGGAGCAGAGCCAGGAGACGTGACTCTGGGTTTGCTCCTGGTAGCACGTCTTGGAGGGGTCGAAGTTGCAGAGAGTGTTTTTTGCACCCTTCTCCACCTTCTCGTACTCAATGCGGCAGTTGAAGGACTTGGAGTCCTTGGCGTCGATGACCGACTGCTGCGCTGCCATGTCAAACTCCACGATCTTGGTTGGCGGGACCAAGCTAACGGACACGTTGCCCTGACCCGTGGAGTTATGGCGGAAGTAGACACTGAAGGTGCCGTTGCCATGGTCCACGATTTTCCCGGTGATCAGCAGGTTGAGTTTGACTGTCTTTATGTTGGAGTGGAAATCGCCCCAGCCGAACATCTTCTTGAACTTCCCCGTCTTTACCATGGGCCGCCGTTTGGCTCGAGGCCTGGAATCCTGCAGGTCTGTGGTGTTTCTCAGCCATTCCCACAGGTCCTGCTCTGAGTAGGGCTCAGGAGTGTCATAGCGAAGGCCCAAGGCTGTGCTGTTCTCTTTGCCATGCAGAGTCTGTGATAGGAGCCTACTGATGGACATTTCTTTGCCATTTTCTGTCCATATATGCTTTAGCGTGGACTTTGGATTTCCTGACTTTACAATGTCGGATCTTGATGCTTGGGCACTTGTAATCTGGGGAAGAGAGGAAAACACATCAGGGATCAGTCAGAAGTTTAATGCATCATTTTGTCGGTCAATCATCAAGGACAAGTCAAGACCACATAAGGTGCTTTCGGACTGTAGGAACCTTTTGGAGTTCCTAGAACCTTTTCGGGAACCAGGCCGTTTTTCTTTTGCGCATTCGGACACATAGGAACTAGGGACCTCGGACCTCAGTTCGGAGTGACAAAAAAACCCAAAAGACTGTTAGTTAATCTTTGTTTGCCATTACTGAGTGGGTAAAAACAAAGCACACATTACATTATCAGTTGTATCATGGTTTATTTAAAATCTACTGTGTTGGTTTTATTTGTTGTCCAACAGATAAAGAACCAAACGTTCCCATGATTCAGAAAAAAAGGAGAAATAACCAAATAGTTTCCTGCTTTGTTATCTCCACTCAATAATCCGTATTTCATAAAATGTAATGGATGTTTGTCTCTTTAGAGGCGGTTTGGGACCATTTTTGTCTTCATTATTTCGTTTTAATAATTCTTTACAACGTTGGCTACAGACTAGCAGCTAGCTGAGTGTCTTCTTCTGCTTGTTTGTTGAACTCTGACAAATTACAGCCACCGGGGGGGGGGAGGCTACATTGCAACTCATCCAGTTATAAATAACAGTGTAAATATACAGTCCTCGCGGCCCACATGTGGAAAAAAAAAAAGTTTTTTCATGGCCCTCTAGGCGGCAAGCGAGCCCGGAGCTCGGGCCGCGGCCCCATGGTTAAGAATCACTGCATTATAGCTCATCGTTGACATCACGATGTTGTAGGTCTAAAATATAATTTTTAGTTTGCTGTTACGTGTTGTACTTGTTTGGAACTAATTAGACGTAAACTGTACTCTGGTCTCTCTGTGAGACCTGAAAACTCACTGTGGCATCAGTGCCTGTGTAGGACATGCTGGGTGAACCAAACATGCTCACAGCCAACACAAACAGAAGCCAGTGAGAGGATAAGGGACTTAAACTGTAGGTAAACATGTGGGAAATTGAACCAGCAACCAGTGTTGACCAGTAAACGCTGTGCAGGAGTAATAAGTGTGTATACAGTGAATCTGGGTAATTAGATGTTTATACATTCCTGATACTTTAAAGAAAAGATGAAGCCAGTCGTGATGGTGCTCACATCTCACTCTGACCTGAGCTGAACTGTAACGAGCCACAAAGACAATTAACTCCTGGTAGCAAGCTTGTAATGTTGTTTCTAAAACCACCATCTGCAGAAATGTTATTGATGAATTAGTCTGCAGATAAAAGAAAGACCTGCAGAACTTATTGATGTGTTGAACCAGACTGATGGACAGAGGACATGGCCTCTGTGTGACTCAGAGGAAACAGTAGAAATGGTTGTGAAACTCCCTCGGAAGGTAATTTAACACGGATTTTAGCTCCTTTCAGTCAGCTGTCTCTTAAAATTGGTGCAAGTGCAAACATAATGGAAAGGTTTGACACAAGAAACATTTTGGGCCAGATCTAGAAAGATCCAAATGTGCGTGTAGTAATTTGCCCATGCAGTCCAGAATTGTGCGCATGGGGCTGAACTATGTTTTACTGAGGGTGAAAGCACAAATGGAGCCAGCTCATATGAGTTGGAAACGGCCCCATATAAATGAGGGGTTTGCGCGTTTTGAGGTTTGCAGCGTGGAGAATTTTGATAGACGATAGTGCACAAGGAAATATGACCCCATGAAGATGGAGATACTAGTGACAGAGGCAAATATAAATAGGCTATAGGCCTACTGTAAAATAAGTATGATTATTATAAATGAAAATAATACAACATTTATCAGTGCAGAGCCTCAGAAGTGTCCAGTTTATGAGGACATGGATCAGTAGTTGCTGAACAAATGAAACTGTCTGCAGCCTCGAACGTGGTCTCTGACATCTATTAGAGCTGCTGCTCTGTGACATGATGGCAACAACTCCAGCAGCCGCAGCTGGAGGAACCGCTGTGATCCTGTCCAGCCGCTACAATCCAAGTTAAAATGTGACGTTTGCAAAAAGAGGAAATTTAGGTGAAACGGTTAACACAGCTTCAGTTCTTATTAAGTTGCAGCAGCTGCAAATGTTCTGTTTGGTTTGTCCAGAATATTTAACAGAAACACTGTGTTGGATAGTGATGTTTGCTGTTATTCAATCAGAGTTATGTGTGTCTGCATTCAGCATTAGAATCAGAAGACTTTATTGTCATTGTTCATCAGTCAGTCATTTTCTGTACCGCTTATCCAGTTCAGGCTTGCTGGAGCCTATCCCAGCAGGTGAGAGGCAGGTATACCTGGACAGGTCGCCTGTCTTTCGCAGGACCAACACAGAGAGACATTCGTTCATAGGGACAGAGTGATCAGTTAACCTAATATCAGGCAATTGTTCGAACCCCTCCCCAGCTGGGAATCGAACTAGGGACCTTCTTACTGTGAGGCTGTGGTGCTAACCACCACACCACTGTGCAACCACTGTGCAACTTGTTCAACAAGTTGTACAATGAAATTAAAGTGTCCACATTCAGTGCCAGCATGGATCCTAAATAAGTACTAAGCCTTAAAATGGTAAAAAAGTAGATTAAAACTACAAAAAGATGTAAAAGAAATATGAATATGAACACAAATATCATAAATACACAAATATCATAAGCACAAGCATCATTCCTTTCAGAAGCTCCAGAGCTGCCAGCTTGCACCTGCTTTTCAGACATACTTAACCACAGCAGCGTAATCCATCTCTTGGTTGATAAATCACTTACAAGAGTGAAATTAATATATTTACATTTTCTCCTCCCAACATGCACACTTGCTTGTAAACGCCCCATATTGCATATTCATTGCAGCAGACGTACGAACTGGATGTCGATGCACTATTTTGCACCTTTGAAATATGCGACCCTTCTTGCACACTGTTAGTAAATTAGTTTGTGCATTTTTATGTGTGCAATAAGACTGCACATACCCACAAACCTTTGATAGATCCAGCCCTTTGTGTGTAGTTTATTAAACAGTTTTTTGATGTAGTAAATATATTTTCAATGATGAAGTTTTAGGATCAACTCCAAACAAGTCAAACTTACAAGAGCCGAAAACTCAATTCAGTTCGTCTTGAAAATAGAAAATACAGAAGAAGACGCAGGAAAAAAAAAAAGCCTGAGTTCAACTGAACTCTGAGAAATCAGTTGATTCTAAAACCAAACAATGCAGGCAGAGGGAGACAGGGTTGGCTGCAGAAGACGTCTCCCATGGTGGATGACCGGATGAAAGTGATGGATCACCACCAAGGAGACGGTGCTGTAACCTTCAGCTGCCACAGATCTGAGAAACACAAAGATAGCTGCCTGAAGGTGGACAAATGTCCAGCCATCAGCGTCGCTGATGAAATGAAGCTACATGCCGGGTAAGGGAGCAGGAATAATCGCAGCTCTTTCCTCCACAGGAAACCAGCAGGTGTTGGACATGTCAAAGGTTTGGTACTGATGAAGTCATCTGACCACAGAGAAAAGTTCAAATGTAGTTCAGGAACGACATGTCAACTCATCGACCTGCAGCGGGTGAACAGTCTGGTTATCAGTGAAAAGTTTGGAACGTGGCTCTACGTGGAATATCACCTCCTTGGCAGAGGCAACAATATTCTGTCTGTCTGTTAGCAAAATAACTCCAAAAGTCTATGGGCAGATTTGGATTGAATTTTCAGAGAATGTTGATGATGGCAGGAGGAAGACCTGATTAAAAATGGATCTGGATCACTGTCTGGATCCAGGAAGGAATTGGAGTATTCATTGTAAGGTATGGGGGAACTGCACTGCTTGTCTGTGTGTATGTAGTTGGGGCTTTATGGCGGAGTGGCCCGATGGAAACCTCTCCTCAGTGCAGACATATGAAAGCCCGCATAGAGTTTGCCAAAAAAACATGAAGGACTGTGAGAAATAAGATTCTCTGGTCTGATGAGACCAAGATTGAACTTTTTGGAGTTAATTCTAAGCGGTATGTGTGGAGAAAACCAGGCACTGCTCATCACCTGCCCAATACCATCCCAACAGTGAAACATGGTGGTGGCAGCATCATGGTATGGGGGTGTTTTTCAGCTGCAGGGACAGGACGACTGGTTGCAGTTGAAGGAAAGATGAAGTACAGAGATCCTGGAAGAAAAGCTCTTCCAGAGTTCAGGAGCTCAGACTGGGCCGAAGGTTCACCTTCCAACAAGACAATGACCCTCACACACAGCTGAAATAACAAAGGAGTGGATCAGAACAACTCTGGACCATTCTGGACCGGCCCAGCCAGAACCCTGACTTAAACCCAACTGAGCATCTCTGGAGAGACCTGAAAATGGCTGAACACCACCGTTCACCATCCAACCTGCCAGAACTGGAGAGGATCTGCAAGAAGAACCAGAAGATCCCAAATCCAGGTGTGGAACACTTGTTGCATCATTCCCAAGAAGATTCATGGCTGTACCAGCTCAGAAGTACTTCTACTCAGTACTGAGAAAAGTACTGAATACTTATCACCATGTCATATTTCAGTTTTTCTTTTTGAACAGATTTGCAAAAATTTCTACATTTCTGTTCTTTTCTGTCCAGATGGGTGCTGAGTGACATTAATGAGAAATAAAATTAATCTTTTTTAGCAAATGGTTGCAATGAAACAGAGTGAAAAGTTTAAAGGAGTCTAAATACTTCCGTACCCACTGTATGTATATATATATATACAGTATATATATATATATATATATATATATATATATATATATATATATATATATATATATATATATATATATATATATATATATATATATGTATATATATATATATATATATATATATATATATATATATATATATATATATATATATATTTACCGAAGGATCAGCGGTTCGAATCCTGATCCCCCAGCCATGAGTTGTGTCCTTGGGCAAGACACTAAACCGTCCTTGCCACCAGTGGGGTCACTGCTTGTGTATGAATTGTGTGAATGTTCCACTGGTGGTGGGAGGGGCCGTAGGCACGAAATGGCAGCCACGCTTCCATCAGTCTGACCCAGGGCAGCTGTGGCTACATACGTTGTTGACCATCACCAAGTACGACTGAGGAGTAAAAGAATAATGGATCTACTGTATAGCGCTTTGAGTGCCTTGAAAAGCGCTATATAAATCTAATCCATTTTTTATTATTATTATATACAGTATATATACAGTATATACACATACTTATACACACTCACAGGCCACTTTATTAGGTACATCTTGCTAGTTCCGGGTTGGACCCCTTTTGCCTTCAGAACTGCCTTAATCCTTCGTGACATAGATTCAACAAGGTACTGGAAACGTTCCTCAGAGATTTTGCTCCATATTGACATGACAGCATCACGCAGTTGCTGCAGATTTGTCGGCTGCACATCCATGATGAGAACCTCCCGTTCCACCACATCCCAAAGCTGCTCTGTTGGATTGAGATTTGGTGACTGTGGAGGCCATTTGGGTCCAATGAACTCATCGCTGTTCAAGTAACCGCTGAGATATTCCCACTTTATGACATGGCGCGTTATCCTGCTGGAAGCAGCATCAGAGGATGCTACACTGAGGTCATAAAGGAATGGACATGGTCAGCAACAATATTCAAGTAGGCTGTGGTGGTTAAACCGCCAAGTTGGTACTAAGGAGCCCAAAGTGGGCCAAAGAAAATCTCTCCCACACCATGACACCACCACCACCAAGCTGAACCGTTGATACAAGGCAGGATGGATCCATGATTTCATGATGTTGACACCAAATTCTGAGCCTACATCTGAATCTGGTAGCAGAAATGGAGACTCATCAGACAAGGCAACATTTCTCCATCTTCTATTGTCCAATGTTGGTGAGTCTGTGTGAATTGTAGCCTCAGTTTCCTGTTCTTAGCTGACAGGAGCGGCACCCGGTGTGGTCTTCTGCTGCTGTAGCCCATCTGCTTCCAGGTTGGATGTGTTGTGCATTCAGAGATGCTCTTCTGCAGACTTCGGTTGGAACAAGTGCTTATTTGAGTTACTGTTGCCTTTCTATCAGCTGGAACCAGTCTGGCCATTCTCCTCTGACCTCTGGCATCAACAAGGCATTTGCACCCACAGAACTGCTGCTCACTGGATATTTTCTCTTTTTGGGACCATTCTCTGTAAACCCTAGAGATGGTTGTGCAGGAAAATCCCAGTAGATCAGCAGTTTCTGAAATACTCAGACCAACAACCATGCCACGTTCAAAGTCACTTAAATCACCTTTCTTAATAATAATAATGGATTAGATTTATATCGCACTTTTTTTCCTATCTAGAAACTCAAAGCGCTCACAGTAGGTCCATTATTCTTTCACTCCTCATTCATACTTGGTGATGGTAAGCTACGTATGTAGCCACAGCTGCCCTGGGGCAGACTGACGAAGGCGTGGCAGTCATTTCGCGCCTACGGCCCCTCCGACCATCACCGTTACATTCACACACATTCATACAAGGCAATGGGGGTTAAGTGTCTTGCCCAAGGACACAACGACATATGGCTGGAGAATCGGGATTTGAAACGCCGATCCTCTGATCATTGGCCCACCTGTTCTACCACCTGAGCCACTTTCTTCCTCATTCTGATGCTGGTTTGAACTGCAGAAGATTGTCTTGACCATGTCTACATGTCTAAATGCATTGAGTTGCTGCCATGTGATTGGCTGATTAGAAATTTGCATTAATGAGCAGTTGGACAGGTGTGGGGAAGCAGTTGGACACACACACACACACACACACACACGTATATATATATATATATATATATATATATATATATATATATATATATATATATATATATATATATATATATATAATATATATATATGTGTGTGTATATGTATATACTGTATATATACACATTTATATGCAGTGTTTGTGCAGTTGGCTCTTCAAAAAGGTGGTACTATTATGTCATCAGTGAGTTATTGGCTTTATTACAATTAAAATGGAAACACAATTTTTATGTAATGTTAAAGTAAAACAAATTAATCACATGAAAATCTTTTCCTTGATCCAGTTTTTTTGTTGTTTTTTTTAAAAAAAGAATTGTGTGTGTCTAAATGTGTGTGTGTTTTTTTTTTGGGGGGGGGGGGGGGTTATGCTACATTATGGGGACCATTTTCCGTATTTTACCATCACTGTGAGGACGTTTTGCCTTCATAGGGACATTTTCACGGTCCCCACGGGTCCAAACCCCATTTTGAGTGTCAAGATTAGGTTTTAGAGATTAAATTACATTTAGGTTTTGGTTAGGATTAGGGCAAGGGTTAGGTTTAGGCAATCAGTTATGGGCGTTACGTTTAGGGTAAGAGGCTAGGGAATGCATTATGTTAATGGATGCACCCCGCGGGGATAGGAAACCAGACATGTGTGTGTGTGTGTGTGGGTGTGTAGAACGTCAGCCATAAAAGGCCGGGGGAAGTCCCAAAAATGATTGATTTGGTCTGTTTGTTTGAATACTTCTGATATTTTCTGTATTTCTGAAATTAAATGAATTATTAGTTTTCTTCTGCTTTATTCTGTTTAAAACCAGAGTTTAAAGCTAAAATTGGAAATTTTGTCCAATTTCTTTTTTCTTTTTTTTTTTTTTTGCCTTTGTGTCTTTAAAAAAGGAACAAACATTCCCAAACACCTTTCTTATCTGGAGAATGAATTTAAGATTTCTTTAAAGCCAAGTTCAACTACAGTATGATGCAGATTTATTTTGGATAAGTCTCTGTGCTGAATAATAACTCCCAAAAGTTGTGATGGAAACTTTCAGAGAAATTCTACAACCTTGTCAGATCTGAGGCAACAAGTCACACAAACAACCTTCATTATTTAAAAGCTGATAAAAATCAGAACAAAGTGAGCACTTTAATCCTTTTTTATATCTATATATCCTTCACAGACTGGATGACATTTCTGTTTTGCAGAAATTCCCCTGATCTAATCGACTTCCGTAGACAAGGCTGAGATAAAACAGAGAATACAGTAATCAAAGTGGAACAAATGGAGCCCATTTCCCCCCGCTGTCAAACAGGACCATCCGCCTGCTCTCACAGATAAAGCCAGTGCTTGTTCGGGTAAGACCAGACTATTAACTAAAGAATTGATGATTGATTAACTCAAGGGTTTTCGCTGTTTAGCGCCAACGGGTGGAATTACATTGATACGGGTTGTGGTGAGGTACATGAGATCGATTCCCTGATTTCAACTGTAACATGTGACAGCAAATCTATCTTGCAGAGGTTTTTGCATTCTGCAGCCTGGCTCCAAGATCAATACTTAAAAAATAAGGTTTCAGAACCAATCGGCCGGTCCTTCAGATTGAATTGCCTCACAGCACATCTGTCACTACTGGGCTGCAGTGTCAGACCAGTCAGGAGCATCCACCCACCTTCACTTGGACTCTTCTAACCTTTTTTTTTTAATGAATGGTTTATTTTTGTTACAATGTATGGTACACAAACAACTTAAGTGCTTGTGCATTCAACTAAAAAAAAGCATTTTTCTACATTCTTGCACCAATACATTTATTTTTTAAATCAAGCTGTAACCAAAAAAGGAATAGGCTGAAGCAGAGACTTGTTTTTTGCCTATCCTGTACAAGTCATAAAATTATCAAAGAAATCAGTGACTCAAAAATAAAAGTACAATACAAGTGAGAAATACAATAAACACAAAGATTTTTGGTTCAGAAAATTGCCAAATACATAAATAATACCAATAGTTAGAGATAATTTTTGTTCATTTTTGTTTTATATACTATAAATGTGGTTGAGTTTATGATCCAAAATCACTCCCAAGAATTTGATTTCATACACTCTTTCAATTTTGACTGCATTTATGCTTAGTTGGATCTCACAGTTTACTCTACCACCAAACACCATACATTTACCTTTATTTTCATTTAGTGATAACTTATTGATGTCAAACCATTTTTTCAGTCTGATCAACTCAATTTTAACTGTTGTCAGTAGTACCTTAATGTCTGGTCCTGACAAAACAAATGTGTATAATCTGCAAATGAAATAAATTTCAGCTGACTCAGTACTGTACCAATATCATTCAGATAAAGTCTAAATAACCTGGACTGATGCGGAGTTGTACTTTGCCTGTGGTGTGGCGTTAATGTTGCCTCCTCATGTGAAATAAACACAGAAATATGGAAAACACTAGTTAAAAATTAGAAACTGATCGCGGGTTTGTGGATGATTGAAGGTTTAGAGGGAGGAATTCTGGGACTGTAAACAGCTACAGACGTTTATTTCCCTCTTCAATATTCTAATTACTAGGGATGCACAATATAATCGGCCCCCTATTGGTATCGGCCTTTATCGGCCTTAAAACTGAGTATCGGGCATCGGCCACCCCACCGATATTTCACTGATAATTAACCAATCGGGCCGCTGTTTCTAAAGTCTAAAAATAAAATAAAAAATTCTTCCTCTTCCACTTCTTCTTCAAAAACTTCTTTTTTACAGACTTTAAAACTTCTAAAGACTAGGAGTGGGGAAAAATATTGATACACTGAAATATTTTGATAAGCTGATATCATACTGACATTGGAAAAAGTGGTATCGATCTATTATACTCTCGCAATATTTAATCATCCTGTTACAAAATCTCACGAGAATCCACAAAAATTTCGTCATATTTTCATATGCATTTTTATTTTTTCATATTAATATTTTTATATATAAATGAAGTCGGTCGGCCAAACTAGCAGAGGAACTGTGGCTGGATCGATTGTACCGGGCAGACAGGACGGGCTGGTGATCGTGCACAGAGATTCTTCCATTTCTTCTATGAACAAAGATAACAAACAGCTGGTGCAGTGTTGACTCCGTCTTTTCTCTGTCGCAAACTTTGAAGCTGTATTCTTTTATTCTCATCATTGCTTTTTTTGTTGTTTGTTTTGATCATATTTTAATGTATTTCAAAGTTGTAAAAGTTTGATCCTCCTGTGGTGGATAAATCATAACGCCACTATGTTTCTGCTCAATACCAAGGGGAACCACCTCACTGGCCACCCCCACGCTGGGCGGCACTCAAGCAGTTACAGAGACCCCAAGCTGCGTCCAAACCACTTTTCCTTCTTATTTCAGACACTAGCTACCCCATACAGTTGGAATTTCGAAGATCGGAGATGCAGAAGGTGAAAATCCCACTTTTAAGCTTTTCTTGCTGACATATTGCGATTGGGGAAAGAAAGCTGCTGCTTCACAGTGGAGACCCAAACCTGCTTCCAAACCACTTTTCCTTCTTATTTTAGACACAAACTACCCCGTACACTTGGATGTATATAAATATGTATATGTATGTATATTAGGGGTGTCCCCGACTAAGAATTTTCATAGTCCAACCTGATTCGTCAGATCATGTCATTCGCCGACGAATAGTCGAATCATGTTTGTTTTTTTTGTTTTTTTTTCCCTTCTTGATTCATAATCGTCTTTTCCTGCTCCAGAGAAAGAGCTGGAACACCTCATCAAATAAATTCAATTTTTATTTGTTGTTTTTTTGTCTGTTTGTTTTGTTTGTTTTTTTGCTTAACGATTTAAAGTCAGGAAAGAGAATTAAAAGGGTGTTGACAGTCTGTGCGCGCTCCGCTGTGCATGGTCCAAATGTCAAACATATACAGAGGAATTACAATAGAATAACCTTCACTGAATAAATAAATCAATTACACAACAATAAAAAAATAGGCTCATAACGAAGTACAAAGTTATATCCATGTAAAACGGAAAGTAAAAGTTAGAATCTGCGCAGCAGAAAGCCAATGAACAGGAGAGGTGCTCCTCGCTTCGTTAACAATAAAGCCGACAGCAGAATCTGCTCTGGATGGAGGAGTGGAGGTGGAGGTGGAGGTGGAGGGAACGTGCAGAACATCACAGCCACAATTATTCCACAACTTGCTGGAATAGTGCAGCATCTTCTCCTGGCATCTCCACCGTTCAGGAGCCGCTCCACATGTGCGCTCAACAGCTGACGCAGCGAGACGGCGGTCCAGTTCAGGACAAAGATAAAAGCACTGCTCTGGAGTCTGATATCAGCCGCAGGTTCATGATTCAGGAAATGATGGTTCTTAAAAAAACACGGTCTTTCCTGATATAATCTGAATAATCCTCCAGCAGTGCCGGCGTATCCATCTTCAGCATTACGCACGGGAGTACTGTAGACGCGGTGTTCATGTCTGTCAGACTGTTTCCACTTTGACAGACTGATGCTGTAAATCAGTGGAAATAACTACATCGATGATGATGATGTGACAGGTGAGGGTCCTTCATCATGTCTCTGGCTACTTGGTCATAGAGACGTCGCTTGTCTGAATGCTCAGCGCCCTCAGTCGGCGCTGCGTTTAAACCCGCCTGCCCAGCTCATCTTCCCGTATCCCCTATACATTATTCCCTAACAGCCATACATATTATTTAACAATATATTGTAACCAACATTCAGCCCCCCCCTACTCAGTGGATGATCTTTGCTTGACCATCTCGCTATTCGCTTACTGGCAGTCGAGCCCAGTCCTGACCGCAATCGTCCGTCGCATTTGGGCCCCAAGTATATATATATATATATATTTTTACACGTGTGCAAGGAGGTATATACTTAAGGTCAGCCCTATGTGAGTAATGGTCTCTCCCTGGCCACCCCAGTAAAAAAAATTTCTGGCTCCGCCGCTGCTCAATAATGCATGTCAGTCCACTTGCGACTAATAAGATAGTGGTTTTAATTTATGTTCATGCTCTGCGACTTTTTTCTTGTAATTCCTGTCAAAAAGTCCGCTTCGTGGCTCCTTTAAATGACGAGTGCGATTTAACGTCAACGTCAGTCGCGTGAAGAGCGACTAAAGTGGTAAAAACATCTTGCCGCTTTGGAAGCTGTGCTGTTTGTCGCCCAGCCTCGGACGTACTTGCCACTTTTGGCGCTTTTGGTCTGAACGTACAGAGAGCGCAGACTAGACGGAGTTCCTGAGTGTGTGGCATCTAAACCAAGGATCCCCAATCCTGGTCCTCAAGGGCCAGTGTCTTGCAGGTTTTATGTGCTTCCCTGCTGCAACCAAGTGGCAAACTTAGCGGGGAATACTGAAGCAAAACAGAGCAAATCTCAATAGACGCCCATGTTAAAAAAGCCAACTTCACAGCAGAAATAAACATGTTTACAGCAGAAATAAACATGTTTACAGCAGAAATAAACATGTTTACAGCCTGGCTCAAAAATCCTTTTAGGTTCAATAGGTCAAGTTTACCTTCATGTCAGCTGTGAGGGGGGGAATATTTTTATAACTCATCTGTTTAGATGTTATTTAATCTTGAAATTAGCCATAATTAAGGGTGTGTCCTTTTGATTGACAGGCGTCAGACTGGATGTTGGCCAATGGCTAACAGTTAGCCCCTTGTTTCCACCTCAGGAAGTTCTCAACCTGTAGCAGAGTAGCACAGTGGTAGTTTTTAACAGCTAACAGCAAGTCCAAGCGTACCTTACCTTTAGCCTGCCAATCTTTGTTAGCTCCTTTTAATTTTGAGTTAGCTTGGTAAGAATTTAGCCCAGAGTACGTCACCTGTCAATCATTTGCCTCGAGGCCACTCTTTGCCCATTTTAGTATTTCCCGAGAGTGATGACACACAGGACACGGCGAAGATGGCACTGGGAAACGCCCAACTGGCTTCACTTTTAGTTCTTCAGAAACCAAAAGGTGTTATGTAGCGGAAGGTTTGTCCCTCTTTATATACGACCTCTTATTGGCCCAGTGTTTTGAATCAGGTGTGTTTCAACAGGAAACAGGAAACAGGAAAACATACAGTAAAACCTGCAGGACCTCAGGATTGGTTGATCCCTGATGTAAACAAAATGTAAACATTGTGACAAAAGAGGTTAGTGGAGAGGTTGGACCTCTCCAAACTGTCTTTTCAAATAAAAACCTCCAAGACCAAGGTCATGTGGTTGGTAAGAAGACCCCTCTAGACCAGGTTACGGAGTATACAGTACATCTCCAGAAATAAAGCTAAACTCCTTTTCAAACCACTACGACGAATATGTCCAAGGTTAAATCAAACTGGTTTTCTCTGGAGCAGTGGTTCCACAAACTTTTTGAGTCAAGACGCCCAAGATAACGTGTTGGTGACCACCCCATGTGTGATGTCAGGCTGGAAAACTGTCTGAATCTTCATAAATTAGGAGAATCAAGTGATTTTGGGTGGATTTTGTTCACAGCTGTGAGATAAAAGCAGCCGTATGAGGAAAACCAGCTTCTCTCTCCGAGATGATGCCAAATTCAGATTTTTAAAATAGCACCAGTTAGAACTTTGCTTCTGGACACCCAGCAGTATAAATACTAAAGTGTTTGTTTTTCAGTAGATTCAGTTCACCCCTGTATCAAAGCCCCTACATGCCCCCCCAATCAGTGTCTCTCAATAAGATAATGCTAAATTCTGACTTTTAATAGGATATGAGTAATAATTTTGTTTAGAAAATTAATGTTATTTCACAGATTTATGTCCCTACATTAGCACATTCATTTTGACCGTCCTAATAAAAAATCCAAATTCATTTGATAAATGTAGGCTATACATTTTTTCACAGTGATCTGGCGACCCCTTTACATTATCTTGGGACCTCCAGTTTGGGAAAGGCTGATCTTCTTTCACCGCCTCGGTAAGACTAACCCTGGTTTAAATTACCCCCCCCCCCCATGTTTGACGGTGGTGATGTCATTTACATATCAGCCACTCTGCCATCTACTTCCACACCAGCAGGAAAGCTCACTGGTTCATGTTATTATAGAAAGCTCTCCGGGCTCTGACTCCTCTGTACCTGCATCAACTTTTGCACAACTTCAATTTCAATCTCATTTTATTTTATTTGGACAGGTCAGAGCAAGTTAATGAACATGTCATAAGATATGAATGTAAACACGGCGGATTACGGCCGAAGGCTAGTTCCCAGCCGTCATCAACTTCTTCACACAGCTCTGCAAACTTGATTTCATTGATGGTACCCAAAATGAAATCCTCTTAAGGCTCCTTGTACTTTCAGTCCTCTGCAGCCATTTTGGTGTTTTCTATTGAATTTCTATTGTTTATTTCATAGCCTCTTTTCCCTTTTCCTTCAAAAGGCCTCAACTTATATAAGGCTGCATCATAAAGTAAGAACCTGTTCTTACTCTATCTTGTCTTGTTAAATAAAGGTTAAAAATACAAACAAAAATAGTGATTGTTTAATTTTGAGAAATGTTTGGACAATGATGCAGATGGTATAAGGCCTCTAATCCAAGCATGCTGCGTTTGTATAAGAAACTTTGTGTTATTTTTACCGCTGTTAAGCCTGTGACCTTTAATCTGGTCGAACTGGTCCCCACTCTGCCCTGACTGGTAGGGATGAGCATATCAATACCCTGGAGTCGATACTTTGACACCAGCCAGACAAAAATATCCGAATCAATATTTTTTTCAGAATCCTGATACCACTGTACAGATACAAAACATGCAATTTGTTTCCACTTCTGAGAGTTTTAGGCAGTGAAATGATGAAAGCAGCCAGATTCCAGCTTCTGTGTCACATGATGGTGGTAGCCTATCAGATTCTAGCTTCTGTATCACATGATGGTGGTAGCCTATCAGATTCTAGCTTCTGTATCACATGATGGTGGTAGCCTATCAGATTCTAGCTTCTGTATCACATGATGGTGGTAGCCTATCAGATTCTAGCTTCTATATCACATGATGGTGGCAGCCTATCAGATTCTAGCTTCTGTGTCACATGATGGTGGTAGCCTATCAGATTCTAGCTTCTGTATCACATGATGGTGGTAGCCTATCAGATTCTAGCTTCTGTACTACATGATGGTGGTAGCCTATCAGATTCTAGCTTCTGTATCACATGATGGTGGTAGCCTATCAGATTCTAGCTTCTGTACCACATGATGGTGGAAGCCTATCAGATTCTAGCTTCTGTATCACATGATGATGGTAGCCTATCAGATTCTAGCTTCTGTATCACATGATGGTGGTAGCCTATCAGATTCTAGCTTCTGTATCACATGATGGTGGTAGCCTATCAGATTCTAGCTTCTGTGTCACATGATGGTGGTAGCCTATCAGATTCTAGCTTCTGTATCACATGATGGTGGTAGCCTATCAGATTCTAGCTTCTGTGTCACATGATGGTGGTAGCCTATCAGATTCTAGCTTCTGTACCACATGATGGTGGTAGCCTATCAGATTCTAGCTTCTGTATCACATGATGGTGGTAGCCTATCAGATTCTAGCTTCTGTATCACATGATGGTGGTAGCCTATCAGATTCTAGCTTCTGTATCACGTGATGGTGGTAGCCTATCAGATTCTAGCTTCTGTATCACATGATGATGGTAGCCTATCAGATTCTAGCTTCTGTATCACATGATGGTGGCAGCCTATCAGATTCTAGCTTCTGTGTCACATGATGGTGGTAGCCTATCAGATTCTAGCTTCTGTATCACATGATGGTGGTAGCCTATCAGATTCTAGATTCCTTATCACATGATGGTGGTAGCCTATCAGATTCTAGCTTCTGTATCACATGATGGTGGTAGCCTATCAGATTCTAGCTTCTGTATCACATGATGGTGGTAGCCTATCAGATTCTAGCTTCTGTATCACATGATGGTGGTAGCCTATCAGATTCTAGATTCCTTATCACATGATGGTGGTAGCCTATCAGATTCTAGCTTCTGTATCACATGATGGTGGTAGCCTATCAGATTCTAGCTTCTGTATCACATGATGGTGGTAGCCTATCAGATTCTAGCTTCTGTACCACATGATGGTGGTAGCCTATCAGATTCTAGCTTCTGTACCACATGATGATGGTAGCCTATCAGATTCTAGCTTCTGTATCACATGATGGTGGTAGCCTATCAGATTCTAGCTTCTGTATCACATGATGGTGGTAGCCTATCAGATTCTAGATTCCTTATCACATGATGGTGGTAGCCTATCAGATTCTAGCTTCTGTATCACATGATGGTGGTAGCCTATCAGATTCTAGCTTCTGTATCACATGATGGTGGTAGCCTATCAGATTCTAGCTTCTGTACCACATGATGGTGGTAGCCTATCAGATTCTAGCTTCTGTACCACATGATGGTGGTAGCCTATCAGATTCTAGCTTCTGTATCACATGATGGTGGTAGCCTATCAGATTCTAGCTTCTGTATCACATGATGGTGGTAGCCTATCAGATTCTAGCTTCTGTATCACATGATGGTGGTAGCCTATCAGATTCTAGCTTCTGTGTCACATGATGGTGGTAGCCTATCAGATTCTAGCTTCTGTATCACATGATGGTGGTAGCCTATCAGATTCTAGATTCCTTATCACATGATGGTGGTAGCCTATCAGATTCTAGCTTCTGTATCACATGATGGTGGTAGCCTATCAGATTCTAGCTTCTGTATCACATGATGGTGGTAGCCTATCAGATTCTAGCTTCTGTATCACATGATGGTGGTAGCCTATCAGATTCTAGATTCCTTATCACATGATGGTGGTAGCCTATCAGATTCTAGCTTCTGTATCACATGATGGTGGTAGCCTATCAGATTCTAGCTTCTGTATCACATGATGGTGGTAGCCTATCAGATTCTAGCTTCTGTACCACATGATGGTGGTAGCCTATCAGATTCTAGCTTCTGTATCACATGATGGTGGTAGCCTATCAGATTCTAGCTTCTGTACCACATGATGGTGGTAGCCTATCAGATTCTAGCTTCTGTACCACATGATGGTGGTAGCCTTTCAGATGTCATGACTGTCAGTGATGATGATGATGTTTTGGTATCTTTCAGGTTATTGTACATTATGTTTTGGTAAATTTATAATGTCTCTATTACACTTTATATTTAAAATATTTCTTTCAATTTAAATAACCTTCACCAGTTCTTAAGTTATGTGATAATTGAAAGAAGTTTTTTCAGTCTTATTTTTGTTTCATTTTCTTATCAGTATAATTAATTGTTCTTTTAAAGGTGTTTCTTACTGTACAATCATGTGGTTTTAACAGACAAAAAGTATCTGTGTCGATGAAAAAGTACCATGAACTACTGGTATCTACAGGAAAAATGTTGGTATCGCCCATTCCTACTAACTGGTTACTTACTTCCATCCTGCAGTTTGTGAACACGCATGATGTGAAGAAGGAAAAAAAAAAAACACTTCAAACAAATGTAAAATACATGAAGACAAACTTAACCTGAACTGGATGTGATGTTTATCAGCAAAGTGATGATAAGTGACCGGCTTCTGTCATCAGTTATTCATAGTGCTTCTCATGAGGATCCTGTCATTGTGTAAAACCAGCGAAGCTCCCTGGGGGGTCGGGGTCAGGGGAAACACTCACAGACGAGCCATCAAAGAGCTGGCTGACAGTGCTGAGGACGAGCCATCGGCTGAAGCGGAGCGAGGCCGCGGACCGCGGGACTCTCAGCCGCAGGAGTGTCATGTCAGAAATGTCCCGGTGGTGGAGCAAACACGGGGGACTGCAACGCCCACCCCCCACCAGCCGGGACAGAACTCTGCTTCCCTGCAAGTGCTGCTGAGTGAATTCATGGATTTAACTGTTTGTTGGTTATTTCTTTTGAAAATTTGAAAATACATGAGACAGTTTTCACGCAATCACCTCCTGACCGAAAAGGTTTAGGCTGAAGTTCTGAACTCATGCCTAACCCTAGTTACAATTGTGACATTTTTTAACAACAAAAAGAACAAAGAAATATTCTGCATTATACCAACAAAACAAACATAATTCATAATTCAACTTCCAGTTGAAAATAACAAAAAACAAGCAATCCCCCCCCAAGAAACAAATAAAATAATAACCATAATATTCCAATAACCATTATTATTATTGGAGATGCACCAATCGATCAGCAACCGATCGCATCAGCCGACAGTGCCCCTATCGGTTTTGATCGGAGTTCTGTAAATAGATCAAAGCGAGCTGATCAGATGACGTTTACAATAACAAAAGTGTTTTTTGCGTTTGACGCGCGTCAGGCGCGGGAAATACCGAGGAGACTCCGGGGAATCTCTTCACTCCACGGAGACAGTGGGGGGTGAACTGTGATCTGCGTCCAGACCTGCCGTCCCGATGCAGGACGGCAGGTTGTAAAACTGGACCGGATCAGACGAAAGCTCACCACCAACGGCGCGCAGCTCCTGGAGGAAACGGTGAAATCCCCAAACTCAGAAAAACCTCTGAACCAGATGAATCCAGACCCGACGCAGAAACGCCTGACAACAGCGTTCTCTGGCCTCGTGGAGCCGATGAAGCCGAGCGGCTGCTCAGTTTCACCCGCCATCATAGAGACAAACAACCGACTCCTCCACCACTCTAGACGCTCCTGATGCACGTGACACGTGAGGCAAATCTGCCATTCATGCTGCTTCATCAGAAGCTCATCGATAAAATCATCATTTTATTATATTATTTTGGCTATAGCATTTTTGTTACAATTAGAGATTGTTTTTTTTTTTTACAGAAAAGCTGCAGTATCAGCTCCAAGTTTATGTCCAAGAGATAATCTTGCAGTTGCACATAAGTCACTGTTCTTATTCTCATTTGTATAACATATTTTATTTTCTTTTTCTACGAAAAGCAGTAGCTAAACTCCAAATAGTGTTTCTGAGAGAGAGCTTCCAGAGAGTGAAACGTTTATTATAGCGCACATGTTGTGTGTTGTACATATAATCCATTTTTTATTCTAAGATTTAATTTAAATAGCACTGTGGTGCTAACCAGTTAGCACAGCAGCCTCACGGTAAGAGGGTCGCTAGTTCTAGTCCTGGCTGGGGAGGGGGTTTAAACAATTCCAACAGTTCCTTCCTGTGTGGAGTTTGCATGTTCTCCCCGTGTCTGTGTGGGTTCTTTCCAGCTTCCTCCCACCGTCCAAAGACATGATGTTAGGTTAATTAACCACTCTAAATTGTCCCGATGAGTGAATGTGAGCGTGAATGGTTGTCTGTCTGTCTGTGCTGTCCTGCGACAGACTGGAGATCTGTCCAGGTGTACCTGCCTCTCACATGATAATTACTGGGATAGGCTCCAGCAACCCCCGCGACCCTGAACTGGATAAGCGGTACAGACAATGACTGATGACTGATTTAATTCCTTTTTCCACAGAATAATCATGTTCATAGTTTACAGCTTGTATCAACTCTAAAAGAGTGAAATGTTTCTTGTTGTCTGTGTTGCTGTGCTGCACATGTTGTGTGTTGTACACATAATTATTGCCACAAGAAAGCTGAAGCTAGTCAGCCACACATTCCTCTATGTAAACTGAGTCCAAGTTGTCTCCTAGAGTTTCTAGGGTGAAATATCGCAGATCGCCTCAGCCTGCAATAAAACAGGTCAACATGATCATTTCCCATCTCCTAATTCTTATACGTAACATAATGTCAATTTTATGTACATGAGACAACAATATTGGAGAATTTATGGATTTGACGCTGTGATCAGCAATATCGGGATCGGCAGATACTGCTTTTGGTGATCAGCCCCCAAAATCCTGATTGGTGCATCTCTAATTATTATTACCATTACCATTATTACCATCATCACCATCATCATGAATTCCCTAACTCAAGTGTTTTGTAGTTTTCTATGACATGTAATTTATATTTGTTTTTTTTTTAATATATTAATTGTTGTGGAGCCCTTAAGTTGATTGTCCAAATTATTCCAGAGATTAACTCCTCTAATGGATACAACGTACTGTTTAGGCTTGTCCTATGTGGCTTTGTTGAAGATATTTGTTCCTCTAATAAATCTCTTGAATAAAGTATGGAAGCACATGATTGCGTGCTCTGTACGTCACAACTGCTGTGTAGGTCAACGAGGTCATTTAATTTTAAAGTATTATATTAAATGAAAAGTGGATTTGTTGGAGCGTTGTATTCTGCGTGGTCGACCATTTTGAGCGCTTTCTTATGTAAGAAATAAACAGGTTGTATATTTGTTTTGCAATTATTTCCCCATAATTCAACACAATAAATAATTTGTGGAAGAATGAGAGAAAAATACAACATATGCAAAGATTTTTTATCCACAAAGGTCTTCATTTTACATAATATAGCAATAAGTTTGGATATTTTAGTTTGTAAAATGTATGTGTGATTTCCAATTCAGCTTATCATCAATTTTAATTCCTAAGAATTTTATTGCATGTACTCTTTTAATTAGCCTGATACCTCACAGATCTTTAGTTGACATTGCTTTATTTGCTTCTTTCCAAAAATCATATACTCTGTTTTATTTACGTTTATTGATAATTTATTTATCTGTTGCTAGCAGAATCACTGCTAATCATAAATAACTGGATGATAGGGTTCATGACCTATTCTGCTTTAAAGGACAGCTGCATGTTTGATAGAATATGTGTGATACTATTTTAAAACTGAAGGCTATGATAATGGATATAAACTAGTGGATGATTAGCATTATTTATGTGCCAGCAACATGTTTTCAGGGTGTCATCTTATGAAAGCTAATTTCGTGGCACCAGGAATCTGTCGCTCTTTAAAGGGACAGCATTTTATCATAAATCAGGTAAAATTGCCCAGTTTGCAAGTCAAGCAAGACGTAGCTGTTGATTACATTCCTGTTGCAGAGGCTTGCAGCACACACCTTACAAGGCTAAAAATGTACAGTGTATAACAACCTTTACTACTACTACTACTACTTTAACCTGTGAAATAGTAAGTAGACTGTTAAGTCCAGGGGTGTCATGATCCGTGGGGGTTCAGTAAGTTTTGTGTCATCTTAGTCATGTCTTGTTTTCTGTTTTATTTTGTACAGTCTTCCCCTATGTATTTATACTCCCGGTTTTTATTTGTTTATTGACAGTTCCTCCCTGGATGGGACGCCCATCATTCCTTGGTTCCTGCTCCCGATGGGGTCCTGGGACAGGACAACCATCAGCTGGAGATGGGCATCCCTTCCCGGGACCCCACTGGAGACAGAACCAGCAGCTGGAAATGGACGAACTGGCAATGAACGACTGAAAACCAGGAGTATAAATACACAGGGGGACTAACGAGCAATGAGGGACAGTGGTCCAGATTACTAAATGAAAGCAGGTGGGTCCGGGAACAGGAAGTAAACCAAACAGAATACACAAGGGGAAAGCAACTATACTATACAGTATATGAAAAGACTAAATTGTCAGTAGTAATTCAATTAAGACATGAAAGAAACTAATAAATAAAAATTTACAAAATTATAATTTAGTGAAATAATTCATTACTTTTGTATTGTAGTTAAAAATGATAATTTGAAAAAAAAATATCCTAGACACATTAAAGAACTTTTCCCATGAACAGTGGACCAACGCAAATGCAAATTTCTAATCAGCCAATCACATGGCAGCAGCTAAATGCATTTAGGCATGTAGACATGGTCCAGACGATCTGCTGCAGTTCAAACCAGCATCAGAATGAGGAAGAAAGGTGATTTAAGTGACTTTGAACGTGGCATGGTTGTTGGTCTGAGTATTTCAGAAACTGCTGATCTACTGGGATTTTCCTGCACAACCATCTCTAGGGTTTACAGAGAATGGTCCCAAAAAGAGGAAATATCCAGTGAGCAGCAGTTCTGTGGGTGCAAATGCCTTGTTGATGCCAGAGGTCAGAGGAGAATGGCCAGACTGGTTCCAGCTGATAGAAAGGCAACAGTAACTCAAATAAGCACTTGTTCCAACTGAAGTCTGCAGAAGAGCATCTCTTAATGCACAACACATCCAACCTGGAAGCAGATGGGCTACAGCAGCAGAAGACCACACCGGGTGCCGCTCCTGTCAGCTAAGAACAGGAAACTGAGGCTACAATTCACACAGACTCACCAACATTGGACAATAGAAGATGGAGAAATGTTGCCTTGTCTGATGAGTCTCCATTTCTGCTTCCAAATTCAGATGGTAGGCTCAGAATTTGGTGTCAACAACATGAAAGCATGGATCCATCCTGCCTTGTATCAACGGTTTAGCTTGGTGGTGGTGGTGTCATGGTGTGGGAGAGATTTTCTTGCCCCACTTTTGGCCCCTTAGTACCAACGTGGCGGTTTAACCACCACAGCCTACCTGAGTATTGTTGCTGACCATGTCCATCCCTTTATGACCACAGTGTAGCATCCTCTGATGCTGCTTCCAGCAGGATAACGCGCCATGTCATAAAGCGGGATACGATGAGTTCATTGGACTCAAATGTTCTCCACAGTCACCAGATCTCAATCCAACAGAGCAGCTTTGGGATGTGGTGGAACGGGAGGTTCTCATCATGGATGTGCAGCCGACAAATCTGCAGCAACTGCGTGATGCTGTCATGTCAATATGGAGCAAAATCTCTCAGGAACGTTTCCAGTACCTTGTTGAATCTATGCCACCAAGGATGAAGGCAGTTCTGAAGGCAAAAGGGGTCCAACCTGGTGCTAGCAAGGTGTACCTAATAAAGCGGCCGGTGAGTGTATATCCATTGTTTATGCTAGTTCTAAACACTGATTTGATATAAATGCTGTGGGCGTGTGTATATTTATTGCACCTCGCCTGTTTATCATAATATAAAAGTCCATGGTTACAGATGATGAAAAAGTTACTCCTTTTTTCCGCCAGAAGTGGTGCAGTAATAGTGCACCATTACTGCACTATCACTGGCTGAACGAGTTGTCCCGTGAATATGTCATCACGCATGGTGTCCAAACTTGGCGTGTAGAAACATCCTTGTTCCGGGCGTTCATTTATGCTCTGCAAGCTCTGTTTCCCTGGACACACAGGCGTTTCTCTGTGCGACTGAATTAGCAGACAAGTCGCTGGTAAGTGGCTGGTAAGTGGCTGGTAAGTGGCTGGCAGTCGGCAGAAAGGGGAACTTTTTCATGCCCGCATCTGTATAACGCGCTCCGCTCTGGAATCGTTAGTTATAATTATTAAGTAAGTAGTTTCATACCTACATCTCTGATGTTTATAATAAACCAGATCAATTGAAAATCGATACAAAATTTAGTAAGTTATGGTTATTTAAAAAGTGCATCACCATTAAAAGCCAATGCTGTAAGTGAGTGAGCTGCCTGTGGTAATATGGCCGCCGTGTGCAGGTGTTCAGCTCCATTGGCCAACAGCACGGGTGATTTATCTAGCCATTATAAATGGATGTCTATGGTTGGGACAGCAGACTTTCATCCAGTTCATGCGATAGTTGTTAAACCATTGATCTAC
>JALJCO010013757.1:0-15211 GCA_023101725.1 Atherinomorus stipes | reverse complement strand
TTGTGACGGTTTACCGGGGTGCCAGCCAGGTATCCCTCCTGACAAATGGGATGTTTGTATTGTTATAACCGTCTACACAAGGACCTACACACTGGATGTAAACCCTTTCATTTTATGAAGAAAGACAACTATTCTTTTTTTTTTTTTTTACAAAACCCAAAACCAAACACACACAATAAACATTTCAATTCATCTTTTTTTGTATTGCAACAAGTGAAGTTCCTGTCTTCAATAAGTTGAGTCCATGATTCCACAATGAAGCCGATGCTGGCTCCCCACATAAACTGCCCCACAGCAAGAACTATAGATAAACAGAAAATGTCATAAACCCCATATACAATTTGAGTTCGAACACACATAAATCACATCATCTTAAAAAAAAAAAGAAAGTACAAACTTACAGGTCACGTGATGCACCTCTCAGGGGCAGAACCAGATGTTTTCAGGCGTTTTTTTCTTTTTTTATCTGCACTGGACAATTGCAATACTCAACTTTTTGTCACCATATATGAATATAACGATTGGTTTTTCAGTGTTTTAGTGAATGATTTAGATTTTCTACTATTAACTTACGGGTGGCGTCTGCACGTTGACGTCACGGCTTCCGGGTTTCGCGTCTGACAGCGCGCCTAGAGCACAGAAGCGGTGGGGATGTCTCAGGTTGTCAATGGTAATAATGGACTGTTATACAGCGTCAGTCTCCAGCACAACGGTAGCGCGAGGGACAGGACTGCCTCAGATTAAATAAACACGTTTGCTGGCTGACGGAGCGGAGGCAGAGTTGCTTCTGTCTGCTGGTCCAAAGGGAAAATGACATTTCCAAGGCAGGGAAAAAGAACTGCGTGAACGGCAGACAAATCAGGTGAGTCCCCGGGAAGGGGCAGGCGTTTTCAGGGGCGTGTCTCGAGGGCGTAAGGTAGGGCCGAGGATGAGTCAACTGTGCAGCCCCCCCCCTTAGTAAGACCCGCACTAAGAGGGCAGATCCAATTCCCATCGCACACTGTGTTCCCCGACATTATTATGAACAATGAACATTACTTCTATCACCGTTATTAGTACTATTGCTATTTATTCAGTTTGATTACAATGACCCCTTCAGCCCCATTAACATGATGGCAGTGGTTGTCATCTTCATCCTGTCATAGTCAGGCCTGAGGAAGGGAAGCCATGGAAATCCTTGTCATCGCTGTCCTCGTTGAATATGTCCAGAACTTTCTGACGCTGTTCTTTATCCACTTCCTCAGCGGTACGGTAACAGGGTTTGATCTGGGACACATTTACCACACGCAGGTCCTCTCCGGTGTCCTCCAGGACCACCTCATAATTCACTGGACCAGTCCTTTTTGTGATGTGATAAGGACCCTTCCAGCGCTCTTACAAGAACCCGAATTCTTCCCGAACAACAGACAAAAATTGGGTGTAAAACAAAGCACACTACTCTCACTAAATGGACACCATGCTGTTGATGTAGTAAAATTGACGGGACCTTTAAACTGTTTTCAGAGCTAAATAATGGTGGACAACAATGCTGTGGCCATCCCAGCCACAGTGGAGGCTGTATCGTACTGATGTAAGTAACATTCATGAAATTATTCAGATATAATTACAAATGCATATTGTGACATACTAGAAAGCTGTTCACTGGCTGATGGCAGCGATGGATCTGTTGTTTTTTTCTTTTGATGCTGCGGTTATACCATCTCAGTAAAGTTAGCACAGGTTAGCGCTTAAGGCTAGTCCATCACTTCTGCAAAGTGCAGTGCTCTATTCAGGTCAGCATTTACTGACAATAGTGCGCACGACAGACGAAGTGCATAGTGCACACTAAAATTCAGGGCACTCACACAAGTGCTCTGACTGAGACACAGATTATGTCTGTAAAACGCTGCAATGAATCGTAAACCAAGACACCGAAAAGCAGCAATGTCAGACGTTTGGTTTAGGATGTAGACAGAAAGTTGGACCTAATGTGGGACCACGTGGCCTAATGGACAAGGCGTCTGACTTCGGATCAGAAGATTGGGGGTTTGAGTCCCTTCGTGGTTGCCTGTGGTTGAAGTACCTTGTTCTTGTAAGGCACATGTCCTCACACCTTGTGGTTGTAAGGCAACTGTGTCCAACCTCACCTTGCGCTAGTATGACTGGTTGGTACATGTCAATCACTAAGTGACTTCTTGGATATAATGACAGAGGTTTTGGTGAGAGATACAATGCATGCTTGACTGCTACTTTGGCAACTTTTTATATAGCAAGCCCCATTTTAATTGTTGATAAAAAAAAATACTTTCAAAAGGGTAGTGCTGTTTTATTGAGGAAGTGAATGTTTCTGATGTATATTAGTGAAAAATCAGTCCAAGATGTCGTAAATCAGGGTCAGTTTTTCCAGAAAAAGGTTGTGCAATTGACATTGATGTGGGCCGGTTAGCTCAGCTGTTCAGAGCATGGTGCTAATAACGCCAAGGTCATGGGTTCAATCCCCATACTGGCCACTGGGAGTGCACTTTTGCCATAAATGTCTATGGAAAACCTCTGAAATTGGAAAGATTGTTCCTCAGCTTTGGATGGCCTTGAGCTCTCAAAATTGAGTTATGGTCAGACAACTCTCTTCAACATCCTACCATCGACTTTCAAAGACAGTTACACCACAAAATACAATCTCCTTGTAGTATCAGCACACCCTTTGAGTGGAAGTGCAGTTTCGATTAAAGTTCAGCGCTCTAACAAGAACCCGGATTCTTCCCTAACAACAGTCAAAAATCGAGTGCAAAACAGAGCACACTACTCTCACTAAATGGACGCCATGTTGTTGATGTAGTAAAATTGACGGGACCTTTAAACTGTTTTCAGAGCTAAATAATGGTGGACAACAATGCTGTGGCCATCCCAGCCACAGTGGAGGCTGTATCGTACTGATGTAAGTAACATTCATGAAATTATTCACATATATTTACAAATGCATATTGTGACATACTAGAAAGCTGTTCACTGGCTGATGGCAGCGATGGATCTGTTGTTTTGTTTTTTTAAGGCTGCGGTTATACCATCTCAGTAAAGTTAGCACAGGTTAGCGCTTAAGGCTAGTTCATCATTTCTGCTAAGTGCAGTGCTCTATTCAGGTCAGCATTTACCGACAACAGTGCGCACTGCAGACGAAGTGCATAGTGCACACACTAAAATTCAGGGCACTCACACAAGTAATCTGATTGAGACTGATTATGTCTGTAAAAAGCTGCAGGAAAGTTAGCACAGGTTAGCGCTTAAAAGTGACAGCTACAAGTTGAATTCCTCCCTGCTAGTAGGTGGCACACTAACACACGCTTAGTCAATTAGCATTAGCAACATTATATAACTGGCTCTGCTACCATCACCCTCATCTTGCTTCATTTTTTCCGCCTGAATTTGAGAACTGTAATGGAAGGAAAGTGCTATTTATACACTTTGTCTGTGTCTCAACCCACACACTTGAGCACTTCAAATACTATTTTTGAGTGTGTAGTGCGTTCATGCTGACATTAAAGACAAAATTCAGTGCTCTGAATGTACCCGGATGCTGCCGTAATCACGGCCAAAAATGAAGTGCAAAACAAAGCAGACTAGTCACACAAAATGGACACCATCTTGCTGACGGAAGAGGCGGTACTTTAGAACTGTTTTTATATCTGAATAATGGCGGTGAACAAATTAGTGGCGACCCCTGTTGCATCAGAGGCTATATTGTACTGAACCCAAGAGGGAACTTATAAGGTCCCTCGTGATTGTTAACAATAATGGTGATAAACGACACATTAATGACTGAGATTATTGCAATGTGGCACATCAAATTAAACTGCAGAAGCTAGGCTACAAGACAGCACAAACCTCTTTTAATTGTGCAAAACACAACTAAAGTTATATCCAAATGAAATAAAAAATGTCAAATGTAATTACACGGCATAATTGGGGATTATCACGCTTACCGGAACTTCTCGATATTTGGGCATTTCCTCTTCCGGGCCATTTTAACAACAGCCGTTCCTGCTCTGTTATAGGCTACTGTTTAAATCGGATAAACTCCAAAATACTTAAGTTTTCATTCCAGACTGAAGTGATACTAAGGAAGAAGTGGATCAAAGTGATCAATTCGCCGCGGTGAAGGGCTGAACTTTATAGCTAATAAAGCAACATACTTTTTTTTTGTAGCCGGTGGGGTACAACACCGGCACTTCACAGCATGCTAGCATTAGCCAGCTAGCGTTTACCGACATGCTTAACATTGTGTGTCTTAAAACACATAAACATCTGAAAATCGGGTCTGTACCCCCCCGTTTCCAGTGGAACAACTGGGGACTGCCAAGAAAGGAGACGCTTTCAGATGCTTGTGTGTTTTCAGCCGCACAAAGTTAGGCACGTCATCGAGCTGGCTAATGCTAGCCTGCTAACACGACTCTGCCGGCTACAAACAAACGTGCTACATTGTGTTATTATAAAGTTCGGTCCTTGACCGCGGCGAATCGGTCGTTTTGATCCACTTCTTCCTTAGCATCACTTAAGTCTGGAATGAAAACTTGGCATTGGCGTTTATCCAATTTACAAAGTTTAACAGAGTAGTAGTCGGCAGACTACTGTTAGCACACAAGCATCTGAAAGCGTCTCCTTTCTTGGTAGTCCCCAGTTGTTCCACTGGAAACGGGGGGGGGGGGGGGGGGGGGGTACAGACCCGATTTTCAGATGTTTGTGTGTTTTAAGACGCACAAAGTTAAGCACGTCGGTAAACGCTAGCTGGCTAATGCTAGCTACAAACCGGCTACAAACAAACATGCTACGTTGTTTTATTATAAAGTTCGGCCCTTCACTCTGGAGAATCGTTTTGATCCACTTCTTCCTTAGTATCACTTCAGTCTGGAATCCGTGAAAATTTGAGTAGGGTTGGCGTTTATTCACGTTATTTACGAAGTAAGGCAGGGACATTGAACCGGGCCGGAAGTGGGCCGTCTAAGTGTTTCAAACCGGAAGTTCGGAACACGGAAGCGTGATAATCCCCTATAGCAGCCTATGTAAAATATTTCTGTCTCCACAGCCACAACCCCACATCAAACCCGCAGAAATTATATCAAATTAACGCCGAGGGTTTTTTTTTAAAAAAGATATTTATGATGGAAGAACTATAATACTGTGGCATGTTGGAAAATAACATTGCCAACTTTTCCAAATTGTGCCAAAGTGACCATTTTGGAAACCTTGCCTGAACTTTTTGTAAAACATAAACTCTGTAATTCTGTTATGCTTTACTTTAGAAGGGGAGGTCTTTGCAGGAACAATGTCAGCATATTTTACTTTGGATTAAAAAAGATTAATAGCTTTTAAAGCATCATTTCAGAGAGTTGCTAATGCTGAAAGTGTGTTTTTTTAAGGCGAGGTTTGAAATTTTGCTGTGTCATCTTCATTTAGCTCATGTTAACGGTCAAAGCTAGTCTGTCACTTCCGGTAATGGCAGTGCTCTATTCGGGTCAGCATTTAGCGACAATCGTGTGCACTAGAGACGAAGTACACAGTGCATACTGCGCACTGAGTTCTAGTGCACTCGGGCAAGTGCACGGTTTGAGACACAGCTTCAGTAATTGAGCTACCAACTCTGGAGCTAATGGCAAAGAATCCCAACGTTGGCATAGTAATCATGTAAATTTAGACCCGTCAAAATTGATAAAATAATTATTTATATGCTATAAAACAATCAGGGTAAAAATGATACTTTTGTTCTGCACACATATAGACATTCTGTTTTTCTTTTTTATCATTGTTTTAATAAAAAAAAGTTGTGGCTATTACCTTTAAATGCTCAGTATCATGTGACTGAAGATCCTAGGTTGGGTCAACTAAGCAAGTTACTGAGCATATACAAACTTTTTGTCCTCACGACGAGCAGAAAAAGTCAGTCAGTAGATTTTTTATTTATGACAAACTGCCACACAGAATATTAAAAGGGGGTAAAGTCCAATTTAATAAAATTAATTGGTTGAAAAATGTCCTTGAAAGCCTGTAAACAGATGGTCTGTGATGATAACAACCTGTGTGTCAGAATCATTTATTGGTCTTGTTCACACACAGTCACACTAAAATGAGTTTATTGCAGAAGAAACAGACACCAGTTTACTGTCATTAAACTGATGAGTAAAGCAGAGGCAGCCTGTTATCACAGCCTCAGCTGATGCAGGGAGGAGAACAACACAAGCAGACCAAGAGTCAATTATTTTCACAACACAGTGAATAAAAGATGCGTCGTTTATATTTTGTAACGAGAAGCATGCACACTAATAACCGTTTCATATTGCTGTACATGAATCCGAGGAGATGCGGGTCACTGTGGAGTAATTCTATGCAGATCAAAGTAATGTTTTTCCATCCTGCTGTCAGCCATTACTGCCCTAATGAGGAAGACAGCGAGGAAATAAACACAATAAACCAGGCTGGGGTGTAAACACACATGTGCACACACACACATACATAAAACCAAATGGGAGAAATAAGACTGAACACTACAGACGCTCAGTATAGATTAATGCTTAGCCAACAGTTTTCAGAATGATCACATTGTTGTTCCACTCATGAGGCACAGCTTAGCAATAACACTCACACACACAAATATATATATATATATATATATATATATATATATATATATATATACAGTTGCCACACTTAGATGTTTCAGATCATCAGACAAATTTAAGTGTGAGACAAAGATGACACAAGTAAACAGAAAGGGCAGTTTTTAAATGAAGATTTTTATTAGTAAGGGGGGGAAATCCAAACCTCCATGGCCCTGCGTGAAAAAGTGATTGCCCTCTCGTTAAAACATAAATTAACTGTGGCTTATCACATCTTTGGAAAGCTGAGTTCAATTTCTCTAGCCACATCCAGGCATGATTACTGCCACACCTGTTCTCAATCAAGAAATCACTTAAATAGGACCTGCTTGACGAATTTAAATAGACCAAAAGATCCCCAAAAGCTAGACATCATGCTGAGATCCAAAGAAATTCAGGAAAAAATGAGAAACAAAGTAATTGAGATCTATCAGTCTGGAAAAGGTTCCAAAGCCATTTCTAAAGCTTTGGGACTTCAGTGAACCACAGTGAGAACCATAATCCACAAATGGTGAAAACATGGAACAGTGGTGAACCTTCCCAGGAGTGGCCGGCCGGCCAAAATTACCCCAAGAACAAAGCGATAACTCATCCAAGAGGTCTCAAAGACCCCAGAACAACATCCAAAGAACTGCAGGCATCACTTGCCTCAATTAAGGTTAGTGTTCATGACTCCACCATCAGAAAGAGACTGGGGGGCAAAAAATGGCCTGCATGGCAGAGTTCCAAGACCAAAATCACTGCTGAGCAAAAAGAACTTAGACTCGTCTCAGTTTAGCCAGAAAGCATCTTGAAAATACTCTGTGGACTGACGAGACAAAGAATGAACTTTTTGGAAGGTGTAGGTCCCATTAGCCTACATCTGGCGTAAAAGTAACACGGCATTTCACCAACAGTAAAATATGGTGGTGGTAGTGTGATGGTCTGGGGCTGTTTTGCTGCTTCAGGACCTGGAAGAAGTAAATGGAACCATTTACTTCTTCCAGTTAATGGAACCATGAATTCTGCTGTCTACCAAAAAATTCTGAAGGAGAATATCCGGCCATCTGTTGGTGATAGGGCTGTGTTAAACGATTATTTTTTAAACGATTAATCTATCGATTATTTTTTCAATGCATCGATTAATCTAACGATTCATTTTTTTAGCTCGATTCGACTCGATTCGATTATCGATTATCTCCTCATAAATTGACAGACAGCAATTTATATATGCTGATATAGATATCTAAAATGTAAAAAAGAGCATGAATAAAAAGGCAGTGGGAGCCAGCAGCCTGTCATGGAGTTTTTCATGAACCAACAGAATGTAAAATTTATGTTGAAAACACAGCGGACTGAAAAACAGGCTTTTAATTCTTTCATTTACATGAAAATAATAATAAAAAAGTCATTATTGAAATAATATGATCATGTAAACTTGGAGGATTTAAGCTAAGACAGATATTATTTTCCAACAAAAGATAATGAAGATAAGTAAGCATTCAGAGTTGAACATCTATATTGAACATGGGTCTAGCTTCCAGAAAAAGTGCATCTTCATCTTTAGTCTGTTAATGCTTAATATGGATGCCAATCACTTGGAAATGAAATTAAAAATTCTTTATTTATCCCAGAAGTGACTACACAATACTACTACCAACAGATGAAACACGAACATAAGGTTGACAACGTGACTTTAATTATATTCAGTCAGACGAGACAGCTCCCTGCATCAGCTGCAGTTCCACCCACGGCCAGCAGATGGAGCTCGTGCTTCATGCTGACCGTCTCAAACAGGCCTGACGTGTCTGAAGACATGGCGTCCATCTCACGGAAGTTGTCTCATGTCTCATTAGGCTTCGGATTCGCCATCCCTAATATCCCTATACTTTCGATAAACGAGTGTGGGCCTTCACTGCCTTACACTTTGGAAACTTGGAAGAGCCACTCGCGGAGATCGCGCCGCCATCTTTGTTTTAGTCTGAAGTCGCATGGCGCCGCCATCTTTGTTTTGGTCTGACGACGCATCGGTACGCATATTTTGCGTCGACGTATTTTTTGCGTCGATGTAATCGGTTACGTCGACGAATCGTCCCAGCCCTAGTTGGTGACCTTATGCTGAAGTGCACTTGGGTTCTGTAGCAGAACAATGATCCAGAACACACCAGCAAGTCCACCTCTGAATGGCTTAAATTGAGAGCTGTGCAATGCACAGCAGTATCGCTGTGTCTATACTGTTATTGTGTTCAAATGGTTAATTAGCTTTGATGATCATGTGTAATGAGGATAGATATGGCTCTGAGAGTGCATGAGTACACACATCAGTATGTCATATTTCAATATGTTCATCTCATTGGGTGCAATGTTCGTTATGTTTTTGAGGTATTTATACTTAAACACAAAATGTGCTTTTTCTATTACTTTGTCATTGATTTATTTGAGAGCGTGTCACATATGTAAATGTTTAGACCTGCTGTGAACTACTCTTGACTATTTCTCATAGAACACACACGTCGTGTGGAGATGTTTCATGTTAATGAAGTATGTTGTGTTCGAGAGAGATACACTGTTTTGAATGTTCGTTGAAGTAACACTGCTGAAAATAAATTTGGCGGACCCAGTATTTGCTGTTGCACACCCAATGTTTTCTTCTATGCCAGTATAGTATGGGCTCTCCATTCGGGACATAAAAGAGGCCAGGAAACTGATGCCACAGCTCCACAAATCTCTCCTCCGTTCTACTGCTCCACCGGAGAGCGGCAGTCTCTCCTTCTTTTCGCCATTGTTGTTTGTGTACCAGCATTCCTGTGCGGTCTCTTTGGTGGAAGCGAGGGGCACACTGTCCTTCTATTCGTCAATATGTAGGGACACATCGCAGGACATGTCACATTTGGTGGACAAAACCAAAAAATTCTGACAAGCCAGTCTCTCTGCGTTGTGGTCGTGAAGTGTCGCAGATGCCAAATAGGCAATCGCTGATTATGTCACACTACACGGAGCAAAGACACGACACGACAACGCAGAATCGAGCTGCAACGTCTTTATCGGGCGAAAATCAGGCTAAATTTGTGTAATCTGACCCTGGCTTTAATAAAGGTGGCCTGAAGTGGCAGTCAGAGCTGCACAACATCTCTCATCAAGTTTCTCTGTAGAAACTTGAACATCTCTATGCCTTTGCCAAAACCCAGGAAGTTGTGTATGTTTGAAGGGAATTTGACCCACCTTGGTCCCTGGAGATTCCCTCTAAAGCCCCGTTTCCACCAGCGGGTCTGGGTCGGGTTGGGCCGGATCAGTCCACGTTTTTTTGCGTCTACACAGATAAAAACCTGGACGGGTACCCTTATATCCGACCTGACCCGGCCTACTTTTTTGGCACTCTTCGGTAGGGGTACTGATCTAACCGATCCGGACCAAAGAGGTGGAGCTAACACAAAGCAATACATTGATTTGTTGAAAAATCTCACTTCACTCGTGACCAAGCTTAGAAAAAAAGCCGGGGTGACTCCTTTTGTTTCTGTCATGTGTGGCGCGGTGTTTTGGTTAAACGGCGTTGCACAGCGATGATGTCATGTGATCACGTAGCAGCGCTGTCCAGCGCCTCCAGAGTAAGGGTACAGGTTGCTGTGGGGGCGCAGCGTGAAATCAACACATCCGTACCAAAACACACCAAATCCGGCCTGGCCCGACCCGACCTGACCCAGACCAACGGGTGAAAACGGGGCTTAATTCAAGTGCCTCAAAAAATCAGGAAGAACTTATCTGATTTGACAGGTGTACTGTATATGCACATATGCGGAGACTTGACACCCAATGGCCAGTATAGGGATTGAACCCATGACCTTGGCGTTATTAGCACCACGCTCTGACCAGCTGAGCTAACCGGCCTTTTTTGAGGCATTGTCAGAGAACTGTTCCAGCAATATTGATACATATGAAAAAGCACCTTAAAGTATAAGTTTCTGGGTTTTTTTCAACCTGGCCCTTATTTCTAGGAGTATATACGTGCATTTACTCACCGGTAAAGTTTTTGCATCACTTTGAGTCCTTTGGGAGATATAATGTTGAGTTGCTTTTCGATTAAACGTCCAGTATCATGTATCAGTTTTGTAAGATGGGCCACGTTCTTCTGTTACCGAAAGTGGCAGTCAAAGCTGCACATCTCTCATCAAGAACTCTGTCATTGTACCCAAGCGAACCTGCTCTGGTATGAATGTGGAATCTTCCCAAGATGCCAGGCTGACCAGAAGTAACAGTGAGTTTGACATGAACCACTTTGAGCATAAGTTCAACAAGATTTACTTGTTGAAGTCTGACATGGCAGAGGGGCATGTGTTTAGACAAACACATCCTTTATACAGCCAACCACGAAGGGACTCGACCCCCAATCTTCTGATCCGAAGTCAGACGCCTTGTCCATTAGGCCATGTGGTCACACACAAAGCCAGCTGTTGCCTACATCACAGACCAATAAACCGACATCGGTGTGTTTAATTGTCTTGGCTTCCAAATGTGCAACTTTTCACAGAGGTTGTTGAAAGTGCCGATGACCTGAAGGATGGAGTCAGTGGTCTAGGCCGCAAGGCGGTGCTGTTACTGCATGGAGATTTCACTTTTTGGCCTTAATCTCTGAAAGTTCATGACAGAATGTTGAAGAAATTTGTCTGTCCAGATGCCAGATTTCAGAATCATGGAGATCAGTGTAGCTGTCTGGAGAAAGTTGCCTTTGCCAAAGGCCAGGAAGTTGTCTTTGTGTGAGGGGAATTTGACCCACCTTGGTTCCTGGAGATGCCCTCTAATTCAAGTGCCTCCAAAACTCAGGAAGGTTTTCTGGCCTCACACCCAATGGCCAGTATGGGGATTGAACCCATGACCTTGGCGTTATTAGCACCACGCCTCTGACCAGCTGAGTTAACCAGCCCTCTCTTCAAGTGTCTTCAGGGCCCAGTATTTCAAAATTTGAATCCAGATCAAAATGATCTGGATTTCCAAATCCCTGGATTCAGGTCCACGGATCTCAGATTGATTTCTGGATACTTCAAAACTTTGGTGGATTGGATCAAAAATTATCCTGATCCTGTTAGATGGAGATTTACAAATCTGTCCCTCCCACTGGATCATTGACTGGAAACAGGAAATGATGACATAAAGAACTTGTCATGAGCGTGTGTCTGATCAATATGATCATGTATCAGTCAACGCTGATGCTGAACCGTCCATCAATGCAAACAGAGAAACAACTCTGGCAGTCAAATTTATTTTTCTTCTTTAACTAATAAATTTATGTGAAAATGAAACATGGTTATCAATTATTCATGCAAACATTTTTATTTATGGAGCGTCAACATATTTACTTTGTGACAGAAATTAAACTTTGCAGGATTCGTCTGTAACTGTCACTAAATTCTGAGCTATGTGCAGATTTAGTTTACTTATTTTAAATGATGGACTGCAATTACAGCTAAGTTCAGATTTAGGGAAATATTGTAGATGTGTCGTTTGTCACACAAGCCATCCTTTCATCCCTGTTGTGATGTGAAATCATGTTTGCGGGTCGCCACTAAGGGGCGCTGTTCATTGTGATTGTGATGTCAGAAAGTGAAGAAGAAGAGAACATTTGGCTTTTGTAGATAGCAGAAAGCGGCAGCAACGAATTAATGAATGCACCAGGCAGAGTAATAAAAGTTCTGAAATATACAGCGGTGTTGGGACATTTTCTTGTGCATTCAGCCTTAACAACGTGCTGCAACATTTCCTCTTTAATGACATGGAGGCGTTTGTCTGGATGATAACGGTATAAGAGACAAAAGACCACTTTCCAGAACAAGTTTGAAAGGGTTGGAACTGTATTATTGCCTAAAGCGCTTTGAGTGGTCCACATAGTGAGTAATTTAGCGCATCGCTGGAACAAAAAAATGTTGTGCATGGACGCCGCTTCAAATGTGGTTACACTCTTCAAATCTTAAAAGTGAAAAACAGGTCTCACGCAAAAATAATTTACTTAGCAGAAACAAGAGCACTATGTTTGTTGTAAATTTGGCTCCATCACAATGCGTATGAAACATTTCCTTTTTAAAAATATATCATATTATTTCTTCAGTATGAAAGGAGTAGATTTATGTAACAGATTCAGAGTGAAAGATATGTAGTTCGTGACTGCAGCTGCCAACCTCATTGTTTTCTAACCTGATTTACATCATCTGGGTGCGTTCAACAAGTACACGCGGGGGCGTTCCCTTTCCTCACGCACTCCATCTGAGTAAGGCGACAGTTATAGGTGATTTCGTCTGGTTAGAGAATAATAGGAGCCAATCACTAATCGCGGGTGGGACTTTTGAAGGATGGGCGGCGTTTTGGCCGGAGGTTTTCTTTGCACATTCGACAAAAGTCGTTCACAGACTGTACACCGCTCGTACTAGCTGTCGCCGCCGCCGCCATGTTGTTTGACTGAAGCTTTTTGAGCTTGATAACATGTTTTGATAACTCGATCCTCTATGCGTGGTGGCTCTGGTGTCGCTCTGAGTTGCGTCACGGGTTGCGTCATTCGGTTCAACGTGAGTGGCTGAAGTAGCGTGTCAGTCAAGATGACGGACAGATCTTCTATCCAATCACATGCAAGAGTTTTAGAAAAAAAAGACTAATTTGAAATGACATCGGGTTAACTCCCTCCCCAGATGGTATTGCAAATACCAGGTGGCGGGAGTCAGGTTAATTGTTTTCCACCTCAAGATCCTCCTCAAATCCACCTCTGAGGTGGGATTATTTTAATCCCCATTTTCAGGATCAAAATTATCCAGATTTGGGCCCAAACCTTGAAATACCCAAAAGAGCAAATAATCTGGATTAAAGGCAGGATTGGATTCACAGATCTGGATTTAAATCTTCAGGATTAAATCTCGTTTGAAATACCCAATTTCTGATCAGATCTGGAAAAATCCAATCCACCTGGATTAATCCTGGTGGATTATTTTTGAAATACTGGGCCCAGAGGATTGGTTCAGCAATATTGACACATATTGAAAAACAGGTTACAGTGAGTAGAAAATGAAGGCCCATCATTTTGTGGGTGTACTATTCCTTTAACAGAGTTGTACTTTGGTTGCAGTTTTTCAGACATTGTTTGCACTTTTAAAAGAAAAGAAATATTTAATTGTTTGTAAAAAGCTCATACCCCCCCCCCCCCCAAAAAAAAAACCAAAACAAAACAAAACAAACAAACAAACAAACATTATATAACATATGTCTGAAATAGTAATACAACAATAATAATCAGTCAGTCAGTTTTGCTCTTCAACATGATGGCTTCTGGTAGGAATGAATTTTTTGTACCTCTCCCGAAATTCATTTACAGTATATAGTTGTATAGTACAAATAGTGAAAACTATAAAACTAACTTATAGTTATATAAGCACATATTTTGTTATTTTAGTTTACTCAAAAGTAATGTGAAAATATCCTCTAGTCTTGTTATCGAGGACCCAATATCGTGTATCATCTCGTGAGAAGAGTGTATCGTCACACTTAATATATGACATGAAGGTGTATCCAGATTACCTCCATCAGTAAACAGGCCACCATCCTCTGAGTCAATTCTGTGGTACTTTCAGGTGTAAAAACGCATGAAGCCATCTTCCACAAACAGCCACACTGCAACACCTGCCAAATGCAGGAGCCACCTGCTGTGAGAAAATGTGTCTCTGAGAGAACTTGTGAAGACCGAATCAATACGAAGTTTCTTCATCAGGAATATCTCAGTTCCATGTGGCCCATCCAAATGTTGTTAGCTTTAAAATGCTCCCTACCTGCAGCAGGTGGGCACAGTAGTGAAGAAGATTACTACCATTGATGGAATACTAAATTCCCGTAGTTTGACATGGAGGAAAAAAGTTAATTAACTATAAAGTATTAAGCCTATGTCATGAGTCAGCTAGATGGCTCTTGCTGCTTTTTTTCATTTGTTCGCTTGCAGACAGTATCACTGCAAGCCTACTCTGTTCTGGTATCTGATGTACCTGTAATGTTTCACCAGTGGTTGTAAAATAGATATGATTGTTTTCCAGGTCAGAAAGTGTGAGATAATATCATTTTGATGCAGTTATTTTGTCTGGTCTAGTGGAGTCACGTCAGGTGATGAAGCCACAACCAATTTATTTGAAACTGTGACAACATGTTGGTTTCTAGGGATGGGCGATATTTTATCGTGTGCGATATATCGTCAAAGGAATTCCCCACAATAACAATTTGAATTTATCGTTTTTATCGTGAGATGACAGTTTATCAGATTGTGTTTGCAGTTTCTCTACTTTGAGTTTTTTAAATAAGCCCAGTTAGTTTTGCTGTTTGCATCGTTTGCATAAATGTGGAATTGGTACTCTTATTTCAGACTTGTTTGCTTGGTGTCGCGACAGTTTTGCAGTACAGGTGCAATACTTGAATGTAATTGATATAGTTTAGTGGCTTCTAGTATTTTGTAGGGCTTTTAAGACAGAATTTAGCAACAGATTTATAATACAAAATATTTTGCTGATTGTTTTTTATCGTCACTTATCGTTACCGTGATAAATAAGAGAAATTATCATGATACATTTTTTAGTCCATATCGCCCATCCCTA
>JALJCO010013754.1:0-23646 GCA_023101725.1 Atherinomorus stipes | reverse complement strand
GGCCTGAAATTCACTGCGGGATCTCGCATAATATCATGCATTCCCGCAAGTCGAGCTCTTATGATGCGGGAAATTCCCGGATGTAATATTATGATCACTTTTTAGTGATCAGCGATGCCTCGCGTGTGCACTGTATCCATGATCACAGCTATAAAACTAGAAACAAAGAAGACGACTAAATAAGACTAAACTGAAGAAGAAAAAACCATAAAAACTGTCACGAAGATACACTTGGCGCCCTCTCTTCCCTTCGGTACGAGCTCCCTCTGCTGTCGTAGGATTTCTTGCTAGCTAGTGAACAGTTGTCGGATTTAATGCTTTTAACTGTAATTAAACCCAAACATGGACCGCTGGTTAAAAAAGAAAATCACCTCGACATCATCCAAAGGGGAACCAGCACCGAAAAAAAAAACTTTCAAAGTAAGAACCAGCGCTAATGGCGACGCAGCAGCCAGTGATGTGTGCAACGATCCATGTAACACGGATCCTCAAACAAGGAGCATCAGTGATGATAATGTTGCCAAGCAACCCAAAGATAAATTTCAGACTAACTGGCTTAAATTATACCCGTGGCTTGAATACAACGATGGAGAAATGACCTGCTCCTTATGAAAAATGTATGGTACGGTGCCTTTTATAAGCCGGTGCTACAAAACGTCAACTTTGCGCCGTCACTCAGATGCCGTTTTTCACACAGCAGCTGATAAGAGAAAATGTGAGGCAGATTCAGCAAAAAATGTGATGGTCAAAGCCATTGAGGATGCGCAGTTGCAGTGTGAAGAGGAAACAAGGGGGCTTTTAAAAACGGCCTACCTTATTGCAGCAAACGAACTGGCAAATGCTAAATTTAGTCATCTGGTTAAGTTCATGAAAGACATGGAGTGTCCTGCTTTCAAAAAGCTCAACACTGAAACACCAAGCTATGGTAGCTACATTAATGAGAAGGGACTGTCAGAAAGGCACCAAGCTATTGCAAATACACTTGTGGAAGATATTGACAAAGCTGTGCAAACAATTCCAGTGTTTTCATTATACTGGATGAATCAACGGACATCAGTAACAAAAAGCGACTCATTACCTATGTCAGGTACATAGAAGACAACAAGATCAAAACTAAACTGTTTAAGAACTCTGAGATTGCAGATGGAAGAGCAGATGCAATAGTTGAAGATGTGAAGCAACTGTTGACAGAAAAAGATTTGGATGGAAAAAAACTTGCTGCAGTCTGTACCGATGGAGCTGCTGTTATGATGGGATGCCGCCAAGGAATTATTAAAAAAAACTTAGAGAAGAATACAACTCAGAATTGGTAGGAGTGCACTGTACAGCTCATCGTCTTGCACTTGCTGCTAGTGATGCAGCCAGCTCTGTGCCACAGGTGAAAAAGTTTCAGCAGGATTTGCTGTCATTTTTTTAATTTTTCAGTACCTCTGCTGTCAGAAGCAACAAGCTGCATGAGCTGCAGAAACAGCTGGATGAACCGCAGCTGACGTTCACCCAATCACATACAGTGAGGTGGCTGTCAATTCACAATGCAGTGTCAGTAGTGTGTAGATCGCTGAAATCCCCGAGAGATGTCCTGGTGCACATGGCTTCCTCTGATACTCAAGATGCTGACAAAGCAAAAGGTCTACTGATCACTGTCAGACAGTTCAACTTTGTGGCTCTTTGTCACATGATGAAGGACATACATGTTGTCCTACTGTCAAAACATTTTCAAAGAGAAGATCTGGACTTCTCCACAGCCCAGCCATGAAAGTACCAAAGGGGCCTTAAGAGAAATAATAGTCCACCCTGGCCCTGCAGAAGAGGAGTTCTTCAGCTCACTTCAAGGTACCAAGTTTAAAGGAGACAAAGTTTTTGACTGCCACACTCAAAAACCAGTCTTTGATGACATGAAGAGCAGGTATGTTGGATCCTTGAGAAGAGAAATTGACAGAAGATTCCCCTCTGACACGCTGAATGTTCTGTCATTGTTCACAATTTTTGAGCCAAAAAAAGCCATTGTGGCAAAGCAGTCTGAGAATTTTTCTCAGTATGGTGCAGGCAAGCTTGACAAGCTACCGACACATTTCTCAAGCAATGTGAGTGCAAAGGATGCAAGGTCAGAGTTTGCAACACTGAAGCAAATGATGGTTTCCAGTGACCTGTATGCCTCATTTTCCTTTCAACAGTTTGCAGAAGCTGTCTTGAGTGAACATAGTGGTGTGTTCACTGAAATGGAGAAACTGATTAAAATTGCTTTGGTCATACCAATTGCAAGTGTCATGTGAACATGGATTCAGCACACAAAACAGGATAAAAACAAGATTCAGAAATTCACTGATGACCACAAACCTCACCAATCTGATGCTCATTTCAGAGCTTGGCCCTCCTCAAGAGCAGTTTAATTTCAACAGAGCTCTTATCAAGTGGAAGGAAATGAAGCAAAGGAGACAGAGAACAGAGAGGACAGAGGATCGAGCAGAGTATGGAGGAATGGGCCATCAGAAAGACTGATGTAGCTCAAAGAGCAATCAAATGCAATGTATATCGTTTGGATTTTTTATTCCAGGAAAGACTGTTCATATGAGCAGTTTGATTTTTTTTTTTTTTTAATCATCATTTCAAGTTGTTTTTTCGAAAGATATGAAGCTCACAGAGACCTGGGAAAAATAAGAGGATGGAGACAAGATAAGGAATCATCAAAAGGTTCAAGGATTGATGCAGCTCAAACAGAGATGGAGAAAGAGTTGACAAATTAAGGATTTGTCAGGAACAAGAAAAGAGTAAAGCATGGAGATGAGAGAAGAGATGGCCACTGATGCAGCTCAGATGACCTGTAGAAGAAATAAAGAGGCACAGCATCAAATGTAATTGTCCAGAATAGCACAACATTTTAAGCTCAAAAATGGTAGAATTTCTTCTGAGGCAGTTCTCCATGTTGACAATTGTCTTCTTCCTTTAGACCCTGTGTTATTAAGTGGAAAGAGATGAAGCAGAAGGGACAAAACAGGAAGAGTATGGAGACAAGATCAGCAAGAGCCACCTAAGATGACAGCCATGAAAGGCGAACAAGAGCAAATTAAAGCAACATATTAATCTGAGGTACGAGTTAGCCAACAAAGAGTATCAAGTAACATCCCCCTCAAAGTTTATAATTCCCCCTTATGTTAGGTATATAAGGGGGGGAATTCCCCCCCATTTTAAAAAGTGAATTTAAGGCCCAGGTGTAACGTCTTGACTTTCTGCTTTTCAGCTGAATAAAACAGGATTTCCACATCCCTCCTTTAGCAGTTTATTTGCATTACCGCACCCCTCCATTTTAGCTAGTAGCTAACGTCAACCCATTAGAATGACGGTGGGTGGCTGGTCATCTCGATATGACAACAAATCACATCAACACGTATACAAAAGGTTTTTTTTATTTATGGTTAAAACTACACTAACTATATACGGATGGATGTAGGTGTGGACATTACTGACCGTTGACGAAGTGTTTGTTGACAATATGAGTGGGTTCAGGGCTGGTGGAGGGGCTGTGTGGTTTACTGTACCCGGGGACCGAGGTGCATTTGGTAGAAGTGATCCACAGATTTCTCCACTCGGTGTGTCTTTATAGGACGGAATGCGGTAAAAACCAGGTAAAGACACAACCCCAGCTTTTTTTCCCCTTCGCGGTTTGTGCACCCGATCGCAAAACAACCTTCTGGTATTTTCTAGCAGCGTAACTGTGTGTTTCTTTGGCTTGTTCTAAGCCTGCAGGTGTTGAGCTAGAGTGTTTTTTGCCCGCCAGGGTGGCGTTCCCTACAGGCCGTGACGACACAAAATAACTATCAATAGGGGACAGGCAAATACAAGAATTGTTTACCTCTTGCTGCTCCTTTCCAATTATGGAGGTGTTGGTTTGAAAATGTAGAGTGCATTTATGCACAAATTATGTTGTCCACTTTCATGAAAGGAATAAATAAATAAATAAGTAAAATTTTAAAAAAGAACCACCAAAACCACCGATTACACTGATGCAGCTCAAAGAGTCGACAGTTACAGCAATATACACTTTTTTTATACCAAGTTGTCAAAAACTGATGATAGCAGATAAAAAGAATGGAGATGGGACAAGAAAGCTGTCTAAGATGGCAACTAAGAAGGACGAAAAAGACAAATTAATGCTTCATATTAATCTGAGATACGGGTAGGACACTGTAATCTGTGCTGAAGCTCCCTGTGAATATCGCCCCCAAAGTATATAAATCCCCCCTAACTCAGATGATAGAGACTATAGTAGCCAGGAGAGTAGAGACGCTGGAGTGAATTATAAGTTGTAAGTAATACTATGCAGAGATTAGTATTAGGTAGAATAGCATGAAATAATTTCTGTTTTTCAACTCCCAATATCCACAATATAGGAAGCGAAGCCCTATGACAGAACAATTTGGTGTTCTGACTGGGTTATATTAGTCACTCCCCTAATCTGTAGTATGTTGTTTTAAGCTACATAAAAAGTAAATCATAGAAAACTTAAAAATTAATTGCGTATGTCATTCTACTGTAGCCTATGTGTTTATCTACTTAGTCAAAGTCCTGCAGGTCCACCTGTCCTTCTTATGCCAGGTTCCTACGGTGGGACTAAGATATACTCCCGTGCAATAAAGGAAAATCATAACCCTCCTTATATGAGGTTTATTTACAATCGGAGCCAAAACAGTTTTCAGTTTGTTAAAGCAATTTTAACTTCAGAATCGACTGACAGGAAGTTCAGTCTTAGCTAGTTAGCAGGGAGAGCAGCTAGAGAGCTAGCCTCGGGGTTATTTTGAAGCAGTGGTCATTTTTAACTCTTTAAACACATTTGCGCTGTGATTATACAATCTACAAATTATTGAAGAAAGACGGTAAACACGTTAAAATAATCGCTAGATGAGTTGAGTTCTGTTGTTTGTTAAAGACACGTCCCCCGTACTCCATTCAAATATCCTCCAGTTTTACGTTTAATGCTTCCTGATAACTGCACACAAAATGTAGAGGGAAACAAACCCATCTTTGTCCATAAATTGATTATGTTGTTCATTTCGGTCATTGCTTAACGCTATACCTTAATTTATAAATACTTAAACATTTCTTTTCGAGCGCAAGGAGTATGATCATGTTTGTGTGGCATGCAATTTCGTTGATAACAAGCCATCATTAAATACGTGTTTTCAATCAGAAAATTATTATATTGCTCAGGTATATACAAGCCGTATTATAGACGTTAATATCAAGTTTTGAGAAACATAAGACTTTAACTCTAAATTATATGAAAACATCCCAGTTAGTGACGGAAACTAAACCATCACTATTTTGCATTAGGTATCCCCCATAGCTGTGTTTAGTAGCGTCTAAGTGCCTATGAGCAAAATTATTATTTATAAAAAAAAGGACATTAAAACATTTTATATGGAGTTGATATGAAAGGCTGCAGCCAGTCTCCCACAGTCATACAAGAAAACTCAACATAAAAAAGAAAGTCGAACTTACGGCTTCAGTTTTAGTTGCTTTTCCCTCGCTTCGTTTCGAAATGACAAGCAGCAACCCTGACGCGCATGCGTGGAGGGAACGGAAGGAGGTAATAAAAGAAAAAAAAAATACTGAACATAAACAATTCAGAGAATTTTAAAAATGGGAATGTTTTAATTTCTTTTATTCTTTCTTTAGCTGATTAATCTTTGCTGGGGCATTATCTCCACTTTTCACTTATAACTTATGATTTCTGCTTTCAGTGTTTACAGTAAAGTAGAAATAGCAATAATATTATTCAATCAAAAATACAACAAGTTAAGTTATCAGTTAAAGAGTGATCTATTAGCAAATTTGAACAACTACTGGTCAATCAATTTTACACTGGTGAAATAAATTACAAAAAAAAAAAACCTCCAAGACTTGTTACAGTCCGTCTTTTTAGTGCAATGGCAAATTCATCAGACTCTTATAAAATGACTGCAGTTCTAATTGGTTTTGGTCAGCTCGGAAACAATAAGTAAACCAGATCTGGATGTACAAGATCATTTTCACTCAGTGTGCTGTGCTCAGGGCAACAATTTCTTTCTTCATCCTTTTTTTAGTTGATTAATCTTTTCTTTGAGGGGGGGTGATTTTTTATTTTTCTTTATAACTCATCCGTTTAGATGTTATTTAATCTTGAAATTACACATAATTAGGGGCGTATCCTTTTGATTGACATGCCGCAGACCTGGTGCCGGCCTGCTGGCCAGTGGCTAACACTTAGCTCCTTGTTTGCTGTCAGTAAGGTCTCAGTCTGCAGTACAGTAGCAAAATGATGGTTTTTAGCAGCTAACAGCAAGTCCAAACATGCCTTACCTCCCGTTTGTTTCGAGTTAGCTCCATTTGCATTTAGCCCAGAGTACGTTGGCTGTCAATCATTTGCCCCGAGGCTGCGCTTTGCCTATTTTAGTATTTTCTGGGAGTGACAACACACGCGACATGGCAAGATTGTGATGGTGGGACACGCCCAACTGACTTCACTTTCCCTCTATTCAGACGTGACCGGATACTACGTCCATTTTTTTTTACAGTCTTTGGTGTATCCACATTTAAATAAAATAATTTAAGCTGTTTAAACAGTATAAGTTTTATATAATGTAAACCCCACAATCATTTTTATGGACACCGGTTAGGGAGATGTACTTATTTGGTTGTAATTTCCAGTTTATGCCACCAGATGGCACTGCATGCGTTAGAATTAACCTTTTAACATTTAAAACTTAAAAACTATTTATGGTTCATGTGGATTATGTTTGTTTATCTATTTATTTATTGAACAATGGGCCAACCAGCATTTGATTGTAGACTGGAATTAAGTGAGAGGGACAGTCTCCCATGATTTGTGATTATGGAAAGGCTAGGTTTGGTCTCACTACACAGCTGCTATAAGGACAAACATGAGAAAACTTACCCTGTAAAATAACAGTTTTATCACAGTTAATGACAAATAGCTTGTTTCTTTTCTTTCTTTTTTTTTTCCATCAAAAAGTACTTAAACATTGTTTTCATGAGGACTGAGAAGCATTTGATTTTCTTCCACCAAACAAAAGGCAGCCTCCTACCAGGTGCATTCTGCGGTGTGGGTTAAATGTTTCCTTTTTTGGTTGGCAGGAGCTGGAGTCAAGCAAGGAAAAGAGGTGTGACACTGACATCCAGCAGGTCGACATGCCAATCTCCAGATGCTGATTTCAACTAGTGAAGGTAACAGCAGGTGACTGAGAACTTCACACTCCTTGACTCTGCACCCTCAGGGGGTGTTTCTCCAATGGGAAAGTCCTTTTCAGCATCACTGGTCAGAGATGACATTCATCTGTCTTCATGCATCAACAACCTACCCTGTCCTGTTGGTCATTTGATGCTTAAACTAGTAATCTCATGGAGAAAAAGAAAACACACATTCTTCACCTTAGTAATAAATACAAACAATGTTTTCTCAGTCGAATTGTAATATCATTTGAAAATTCTCACTTCACTTTGGGATTACATTAAACACATCTCACTCATATATTGATTGTCTTTTCACACAAAGACAAACAATTTCTATTTGAATGTTGCATCTGGGGAGCAGTCAGTGACTGGCTTTGGGGATGATTTTCCAGATGGAAAAAGGAGTAAAAACTGACATATATTTTGGAAGAGTAGCTTTGAGCTATCTGGATGCAAACTTTGAAAAGTAGATTTCTCTGGATTTCTCTTGACCACCCTTTAAAAGTCAGCAGAATTCATCGTATTACTAGATTTAACCCCTGAATCCTTGACCCAAAATAAAAAGTGCAGATTTTTTTAAAAGTCTGAAGTCTTTATCTTTCCCTTTAACAAAATGTGAATAAATAAACACACAAAAATGCATATATTGTTAATTATGTATGATTTGTCAGAATCACTGTAGTGCAAAAGGGAACCACCAGAGGGAAAAAGAAAAGCATTAGATCAGGGATCACCAACTCCGGTTGTCTTGGGCTACCATCCAGCAGGTTTTGGGGTTTCACGGCTGCAACACACGTGATTCAAATCAATGGCTCATTACCAGATTTGTGCAGAAGTTCACAACAAGTAGCCTAGTTGGAGAAACTTTGAGGACTGGAGTTGGTGACCCCTCATTAGATTATATTCAACAGGTTTTTGAGCAAAGTTTGTACCAGCAAGTGATGCAATAGGTATCAGATACATTAAGCATTGAGAAGTTATGTTTTTGTAAGAAATAAATAGCTTAAGAAAACTGTGGTTATAGGCTACTTTTTATCTTCAGAAAAGTTAGTTTTTCTGCAGCCTCGCTGCTGTTGGCCCACAGCTTGCTCCAAAGGAAACACTGAGAGGTCTGAATATTTATACCAAATGCTCCCCAGGTGACCATAAAAATCTAAAATTGAAGATCAAATTAATCTATTATGAAATTATTGATAGATTATACTGCAATCCACCCACATCAGTCAGAATCAGTCACTGACTTAAAAGAAAAAGCAACCCCTTCCATATATTCCATTACAAATGGAAAGCTCAGAAGCGTTCCCATCTTGATTACAGAATGTTTAATTAAATTGAAAAATGCCAAATACTCACAAACCCGCTGATAGGGAGCATAATTTTGCTGCCATATCAGCAGAAGGCTCATTACTCAGCACTAATGAGTTTCTCCTGGAGAGACATTTTACAGCAGACAGCCCGAAGTTCAGTTACTCTTCTCAATTTCTAATCAGCTGTCCCACTCAATAAAGAATAGAACCAATAAGCTGTCTCACACATGGAAAGAACAATTTCCATTTTGTTTTGTTTGGGTTCTATCACTACCTTGAGGAAGGATATGGTCACAAGATGCTTCAAACAAATTAAGAAATTACAAATTAAAGTCTGGAAACTTTTAAACTTTTCTGGAAACAGCTTGTTCTGACTGACTTTGTAGTTTATGGGTAATGATTGCAAGAAACTCACCCTAAAGCTAGTTATTAAAGGGGAAGTTCAGGATTTTTGACATAGAGCCTTATTTTCGAGTGAGCCAGGGTCCTACTTATCACCGGAGACAGTTTCATCTTATTTCATCTCATATTCTTGTTATTGGTGGCCCCTGATGCTAATGCTAGCATAAGTCAATAGGAATCTGCTAGCTTGTCATTGATAGCAGTCGTATCCACTGCACAGAACACCCGAGGAAATCAGTTACAGTATAACACAATACTATCTGTGGAAATGCAGTGTTAACAAAATGATGTTACAAATAAAACTTACCTTGTATTGCGTTACATTTTGATAGTAAAGTGTCTCAGCGGCAACACATTTTTACTTCCGGTTTTTGGCAGCGAAGTGATATCATCTGTCGTTAAGTGTACGAAGGAATTTGAGTACAGTAGCGGTTACTGTTAAAAATGAACACATAAACCATGTTGTCTATTACTGTTCTTAATTCTATAAACGAACAAGCTATTAAAAATGTACGAAGACTGTGGTGCACTTCTGTTTGTTTTGAACCGCATCACTCTGCTGTCTTACCACCCCGAAGCAATGTATCATTCTGCTGCTGGTGAGAAACTAGTTCCTCAAAATGTCGTGTGTTTTGTGATGCAAGGTAAGTTTGATTTGTAACATTTTTTTGTCAACACGGCATTTGTGTTATAGCTGATTTGTCTTGGGTGTTCTGTGGAGTGGATACGATTGTTATTAATGACAGGCTAGCAGATTCCTATTGACTTTGCTAGCATTAGAATTGGGGACCACCGGTAACAAGAGTATGAGATGAAATAAGATAAAACTGTCTCCAGTGATAAATAGGACCCTGGCTCACTTGACGAGGCCCAAAAGTTCAAAAATCCTGAACTTCCCCTTTAACATCTCCAAAGCTAAAACGCACTGGAGATAATAGCTGATCCAGTAAGAAGCATTCGGATAGAATGAGTAGTCAGCCTTGTATATGCCACAGCCAACCACTTACTATAGCAGTGGTCAGAGCAGTAGCAGCTTTCAGGATATATGTAGTTTCCCAGTCCATGTATGGAGCCAATACCAAGCACCTCAGCGTCTCTGGTGAGTTCTCATGGTTTCCTAGAGTCACGCTTCTACTGAACGTAAAACATGGCAACATGATATGGCAGTCAGCACCAAGCCTGCGTGCCAGTTCAATGTATGAATGATATGAACGGCAAATTCAACTTCCAGGAGCACTTCAGTTTGTTGATGGGAGTGATTACTGATTATTGGAAAAACACTTTTGAACAAAATCATCGATTTTTGTGAATACATAACAGGAGAAGTTACACAATGTCCCTTTATAATAATAATAATAATGGATTAGATTTATATCGCACTTTTTTTCCTATCCAGGAACTCAAAGCGCTCACAGTAGGTCCATTATTCATTCACTCCTCATTCATACTTGGTGATGATAAGCTATGTATGTAGCCACAGCTGTCCTGGGGCAGACTGACGGAAGCGTGGCTGCCATTTCGCGCCTACGGCCCCTCCGACCACCCCCAAGTGTCTTGCCCAAGGACACGACATATGGCTGGGGGATTGGGATTTGAACCGCCATCACAAATCATAAATAGACTGTCAAAGTCCTCCCCTGCCAAGGTACAGATACAGATACAGATAACTACCTTGCACATTGATAAGCCCTACATGTTTAAATGCCAACTATCTGCTTGATTTGGCTGCCCCAGACTGTGAGAGCATCATCAGACTTTTTGTAGTTTTGCAACTACATGAGTGATTCTAAGTCTCTTGTTTGGTTACAACTGATACTTATTAAAGAAAAGAATCCAGAAAACTGGAGGGAATGGATCGCAGATTTAATGCAGGTGTTAATTGCCATAGTCTGATTGTGTGAAAGATACTTCAGCAGTGGATAATTGTTCTGATAAATGATGAAAAGAACAAACATGTTGGTGGCCTGATATCAACAAAACAATGAGGGACAAAAGCCTGAGTGATTATAGATTATACTAATTAAGAGCATTTAATTTACCAAAATGTCCATGATAATACTCATCTCCTTTGTCTGTCTTTCCAGGTGGAAAGACTGTCCCCTTTGAAAAAGGCTCAAAAGAAACATCACACTGATATATTGTAAAAGTTGTGCTGAATGATATCATGAAAAAAAAGTCTAAACTTAAAGTTATTTTTATTGAAACAGTTCATACAGTTGTAGCAATCATCCTTCACAAAGAGATAGTGACACTGTTTCTTCCTGTCTGAAAATATATGTTGCTGATGAAAAAATAATTTCTTTGATTTGCCTTTTAAATTTCTAGTGATTTTAGTAAATTTTCACCCCAGGTTTTTATGAATTTTCAGAGGGGGCGTGCTTCTTTCAAACAGCTGAGGGAATGTAACTGTATGAGGGAATAATATAGGGAAGACTGGGACCTGTTGACACATGGGTAGGTTGTCACATTGCAATTATCTCCTCCACCAGCAGCCCCAAGACAAAAGGGAAACACTAGTTTTCTTCCTCTACATGGTCAGGCATTATGTCCTGTCTGAGAAGAGAATAGCACATTGTGAGCTGAAGTAAGCACCAATTGACCATTTTTCACAATCCAAAGTGAAAAATATGAACTTGATATATTTAAAATGAGATTTTTTTTCAGCTAAAAATTCTAACGGTGAAAAAAAGCAGACTTGTTAGGAGAGCATCCTGACATACCTGAGTCATTGTTCTGTTCTTTGCTAACTTTAAGCTAGAGCTAGCTTTAACAAACATGTTAGTTTGAGCAACTTGTCTCAATCATTTTGGGGTAAGTGGTCACATGTGACAACCCATGAAGAGTGCTCAAGAAAAATGCACCCAGGCAAATCAGCCAATATATGCCAGAACTGCCATTTGGATGAATCTGACAACGGACTAGTTTAAAAAAAAGGTTAAAACAGGCATTTCTGGACTTTGATCCAGTGCATGTTGCATGCAATATTATTTTGTGGTGATGTTTGTTTAATGGCCATGTTAAACAACTTCTTCAAATTTATAAACACGGTCTGTGCCTGACTCCAATGTTCACTTTCAATTAGGCTGGGCGATATGGACCAAACATCATATCACAATATAGTTATTTTAGATGACGATGTACGATATATACCGGTATTTTTACAATAATTTGTCTGAAAGTTTCATTTCATATCAAACACCTGTTTTTCAGTATTGACACATGTTTAGCATAAAGGTATCGCTCCACTGCAGTGATGGAACTGACAAAATTCTGGTTTAAGATGTTTGTTAAATTGAAGTAATTAAAGATAGTTGGCTTTTTTATGATTTCTCTGTAAAAGTCTTGGGGAGGATTGTCTTCCAGATAGTTTAGATAAGAGGGGTGGGAAAAATATTGATATACTGAAATATCGCAATATTTTCATATGCCGATACCATATCTATATTTAAAAATGCAGTATCGATCCATTTTACTAATAAAATCTTACGAGATATCATCATTTTGTTACAAAATATCATGGGATTTCATGAAATTCTGCAAGATTTCATCAATGTTACAAAATCTCAAGATATTTCGTGAAATCTTATGAGATTTCATAACAAAACAATATATTTTGTGAGATTTCATTCGTAAAATAGATCAATAACACGTTTTTAAATATAGATATGGTATCGGCACATGAAAATATTGCGATTTTTCAGTGTATCGATATTTTTTTCCCACCCTTATTAAATAATCAGGTGACCCCTAGTCAGTCAAGGTGCAGTGGGGTCATTACGAAAAAATGACCCGACATAACTAATGCCACGATATACCGAAATATGTAAATATCATATCTCTCTCATGTAAATATATCGCAATATCATATCAGTATATCTCACAGCCCTACTTCCAATGGAAAAATAAAAAAAGAGAACAATGATAACAGTTGTGTTTTCTTTTATTAGTTGCAAAATCCAGCGTGACATCTTACCTCATGGTGGGGCAACATGTCACATGTTCACACTGTGTTTTATTGCTGATAATTTGCACTGACAAAAGATATGAAAATAACATGAATACAAATAATATATCCCTGAGACTTTCATCTGGTAAAGGTTTTTATTTCATATGATGTATTGATTCCAAGAAATATGTAAGAATGTAAGAAATGTGGCAACAAGCCCCGGTCTCTCCTTATATCTGTTCATAGATTCTAAACTCAGCAGTCCATCTCTGGGTACAGTAATAAAGGTTTAACAGCAGACCGCTGGCCCTCTCAGCTGCTCTCCTGTGGCTTCCTGTGGACTGACACCTCATCCTCTGGGAGTCATTATTGTGAGTGTCCGGTCGGCAGAAGGCCTCAGGATGAAGCAAGCCGACTCTTTATGAACTGGAGCAGGACCAGAGAGGTAGACATAACAAGACCTTGAAAACAGATCATTTGGGAGCCAGAACAGGAGTGTGTGAAGTGTGATTTGGCAGGAGAGTGTCATGTCAAAATCTTCATGAAGACTGACATTGTTGAAAAGACTTAGGGTCTCCTGAGTGCTGGTCAACAAGATGCTGTGGAGCAAATGAGTTCCCCATGCACTCATGCAGTTAGAACAAACTCCTCTGCATGCTGACGGGCTGCATGTGAATCTAGACTTCCAACATTTTGCTGATTTATTCTTGTGTTTCAAATGTATAAAACTTAGATTCGAATAAAATTTCTTTGACTATGGCTAATTACATATGAACACAAGTATTTTAAAAACAGGCTAAAACTGTCATATCTGAGGTTCTGTGTTGTTAGAACGTTGTGTTTATGTAGCAGTGTACTCACATTCAGACAACTTCATATGTGAAAACCTCGGGTTCTTACAAGGAGCAGTGTGGTTGTTCATCCTGTTCCTGGAACAGTGGACCAGCTCCGTACTACTGTATCAGCAGGGTTCTGGAGGGTGAATGGGACTTCCCCCCACCAGTCTGCATGTGCTTTGTGGACTTATCATTCACTTGTTTTCAAGTTCTGCCCAATCTTGTTCACCCATCAATCTGATTCAAATATTCTGCAGCAGGAAAACCTGCAGGACAGCATCCCTGGCCTGAGGACACCCTTGTTTTAGGATAAACCAGCTACAGTCATTTTTGGCTGTGAATTTGAATTTCACACACAGACTTCTTAATTTAGAGATGGCCTATTAAGTGGGGTGGGACTGGAAATGATCATGTTGTGATACCAGTCCAACACATCATCAGATGTATGCCCCGACCTCACTGGGTATTTCAACCACTTACAACAAGACACGAGGTTGGCCCACCACAGGCTGATCAAGCCCGGGTGGGTGTCGTACGGTGGCACCACACGGTCATTTGGCACAGTTTCAGCTGTTTAGCAAGCAAAACAACATCATTAGTATATTTTTATCTGATTGAAGTGTATTCTCTGGTAAAAGCTTTGTGGGGGCTCTGATCAAGACCTCTTTCAGCCGTGGAAATGTTGGTGCCCCTGGTGCTTCTGTCCTGTGACCTCTATATATGAACTTGTTTATTGTAGTTACATTAAAAGTGACCAAATGTGTAAATTTTCATCACACAGATTGTCATCTGTGTCTGCTGTCATGCATTTGATTCTCCCACTAACTGACCAGACTGCTGCAAAATAGTCAGCTGCCACATGTACAGTAGGTTAAATATGCATCAATACCACATCTCTCTCTCTCTCTCTGCCCTTTCAGCAGACATGAACTGTTATTAATGCTTTTTAAGATGGTAAAAGGGTCAGAGAGAAAGTCTACAAGTCATAAGATCTAGTTCATGATAGTTTGACAACATGCAGTCCTCCCATTAAAGATGCGTTGGTCTGAACAAAAGCACTCAAAAAAGTTGCATGCTCACAATTTTCATTTGACCCATCGTCCAAGTGAAGCTGCTACAACATCAGCAGGTAAATGCAACTTGAACAAGTGTTTCTTTATCAGAGCAGAAGTAGGTCTATCTGTATGTTCAGACCAAAAGCGACAAAAGCAGTAAGGACGCTGGAAGTTAATACATTTTCAATGAGTCAGGCATCCCGAGCGGCAAAGGCATCTGCCGTGCGTCCAGGGTGTCAAAAGCGTTCAAAGCGGCACCAGATGAGAAGTTTGAGCTTCATTTAACTTTATGGTAATGAATGGTTTTCAGAATTTATGCATACTTCACTCGTTCATGCTCGGAGCTGCCCGTGATGGTTAAAAAAGCTTTGGAAGTCCATTGGAATAGAATAGAGACTGGGTTTTATGGGATTAATTACAACGATTCTGGACACTTTTTACCTGTTCTAACACGGTGATGCACAGGTCCAGGGTGATCACTGGTGTTTCTTAACGGGAAACCATTAAAAACTTATTCCCCGTCTAAAAGAGTTCTCCCCTCGTTGATTGAAACAGTCAGAAATGCACAAAGTGTCTGGAATTGTTATAATTAATCCTGTAAAGACTAATCTCCATTCAACTGGAATTCCAAAGCTTTCTGACCTTCGGCAGCAGTTGTGAGCATGCGTGAGTGACGTCTGCATAAATTACCAAAAGGGTCCATTGTCAGAATATTTACTTCTCTTTTCAACTCCCAGTTGCAATCAAGGCTGTCATCGACAGGAGTCCTGGTTGAATGCTTGATTGAGTAAGAGCTTATTAACAATGCCAGTGCTGATCAAGTTTAACTCTACAAGGCAAACCAACTCTTATCAGTGTTTAATTGACACTAAAAATTCAACACTAAGTCCAGTATAACTTTAACACTAAACAAGGTAGGACCATATGGCAAATATTTACATATTGACGAAAGTGTCCAAAGTGGCACCAGATGAGAAGTTGAGCTTCAGTTAACTTTATGGTAATTAGCTATGACACGGTTCACCAGAACTGGCGGTAACCAATCAGAGTAGAGGTGTCCTTTGATCAAGCGGGTCCAAAGAACAATGCATGTAACTTTGGTTCCCAGAATACACTTGTTCCGTCATGGATGCTGAGAGGCTGATAACCTGTGTTCAGGCTCATTACATCCTTTATAATGTTTCCTTTTTGGCTACTGGGACCAAATTAAAAACAAAACAAAACAAAACTGCTGGATGTAACCTTAAGTACTGCTGGAACTGCTCTCTGTCCAGTCACAGATCCAGCACAAGCCAAGGAAACCTCCTGCACCCAAACCCAGCGATGGTGTTTTCTTCAGGGGTAAAGGCAACAGGCATCACAGCGATGTCATCCACATCCATGATAAGTCAATATGATTTTAAGTAGGGATGTTCGATATTGGCTTTTTTTTTTTTTTTTACCGATATCTGATATTGTCCAACTCCTAATTTCCGATATCCAATATCAGCCGATACCAATATATGCAGACAACTGTGAGGTCTTATCTCTTATATTTTGAGAAATACAACTATATTCTACTCCGAGAGCAAAGATCCCAATATAGCCTCAAGTGGAGTTCATTTTGGACATTTGGCTGCCAGATGCGGGCATGAAAAAGTTCCCCTTTCAGCCGACTGCCAGCCACTTACCAGTGACTTGTCTGCTAATTCAATCGCACAGAGAAACATCTGTGTGCCCAGGGGAAACAACTTCAGAGCATAAATGAATGGCCGGAACAAGGATGCTTCCACATGCCAAGTTTGGACACCGTGCGTGATGACATATTCGCAAGACAAATTGTTCAACCAGTGATGCACTATTACTGCACCACTTCTGGCTGAAAAAGGAGGAACTTTTTCATGCCTGCATCTGTATATCAGATACTAGCAGGTATTAGCCAACATGTGGCCAATTATAATGTTTCCAACAACTTGGTAATTTAACCAACAACTTAAGGGAGGTAAATGACCAAATCCATATAATAAATTCATCAGTCGCATTCCAACAAAAGTGTCATATGAAATATAACACAGGCCCCCCCCCCCCCCCCCCCCTTTTTTTTTACACCATGGACAGTAATATTGCTAAGTTGTGTTGCAGAACAGCTGATTTGGATACTCTGCTGGACCTCTGCAGAAACTCATAGAAAGGTGAAGTATGTTGGTGCTGAGAGCTCAAAAAATGAGCAATAAGATGGAACAAAAGCATACTCAGAACACATAGGTTTGGATTGTCATTAGCATTAAAGTCACTGCTGCCGTTGCTACAGGTATTTTACAACAGAAAACCATTATCAATCCCTGATGACATCATACATTGCACAAAGCTGTTAAAACCAGTTTTTCCCTGGAGTGATGAAAGCACTTTAGGTGTTTGTTCCTTGGTTCAAAGCCTGTTAAAACTCCCTGAAGCATTTCACATTTTCTGTCCTGCTGGGGGAAATACAGCAGCTCCAAGCTGATACATTACATCACCTCTGGAGAGCACAAATGATTTTACAGACAGAAAACCAAGAGTGAAGCTACCAAAGCTCAAGTCAAAATAACTTTGTTATCCCATAAAGAAAACTGCCTTGAGTATAAAAATACCCTGACTGGGTTTTCATTCAGGAGCATCTAAAAGCTCATTCAACAAATCAATGAGAAGAAGCAGGACTGATGAAGGGTCTCCATGCATCAGCAGTGTTGTGCCATTTTTCGGTAAAAGAGCTGTTGTTGAGCCACTCCTTAAGAAGTCAGGATTAGATCCCACAGTTTTGTGTAATTATTGCCCCTTCTAAAAAATTACCTCTTGTATTTAAGATCTTGGAAAAGTGTGTGTTAGCACAATTGCAACTGTTTTTAGATGAGAATGATATTCTGGACCCCTTTCAGTCAGGCTGTAGAGCCTTTCATAGCACAGAATCTGCACTTTTAAATGTTTTTAATAATCTGTTCTTAATCACTGATTCTGGGAGCTCAGCTATTTTAGTGCTCTTAGATTTGACAACTGCTTTTGATACAGTGGATCAGAAAATTCTTTTAAGCCGTCTGAGGGATGTTGTGGGGGTCAGGGGTTCTGTCCTGAAGTTGTTTAAGTCGTACCTGCAGGATAGGTCTTTTTCAATTAGATTGGGGGACTCCACTTCTTCGTCAGCCCCGCTTCTTTGTGGAGTCCCCCAAGGATCTATCCTGAGACCCATTTGGTTTTCTTTATATCTTGTTCCAACTGGAGAAATTTTTAAGAAGCATGGAATGTCTTTTCATTTATACGCGGATGACTGCCAGTTATACATGCCTTTATCCAGGAGCAGTCTGTGCCCCCTGACACCCCTGTTGGACTGTCTATGTGAGGTCAAGGCTTAGCTGGCTCAGAACTTTTTGAAGTTAAATGATGGAAAAACTGAGGTTATCCTGTTTAAAAATGCTGCAGTGGAATTGGGACCATTGACGGACTCTCTGTGTCCCTGGGTCAGCCTTGGCTTTATGATAGACAATGATTTTAAACTTGACAAAAAGGTGAATCATGTCTTAAGATCATGTTTCTACCATCTTTGTCTTTTATCGAAAATAAAACGGTTTCTATCATTTAACCTGTTTGTGCAGGTTGTGCACGCTTTTATTTCAAGTTGGCTGGATTACTGCAATGCGCTGTATGCTGGTATCACCAGTAAAACTTTATCCCGGCTGCAGCTCGCACAGAATGCAGCAGCATGGCCAGAATGCTGCAGCACGGCTTTTAACGGAGACCAAGAAGCATGATCACATAACCCCCATTCTTGCATCTTTGCACTGGCTGCCCATTAAATTTAGGATTGATTTTTAAATTTTGTCATTAAAGCTTTAAATGGACTTGCACCAGTTTATATTAGAGACCTTATTAAAGTGTACAACCTGGTGCAAGCACTGAGGTCTGAGGGACAGCTCCTCCTTGAGGTACCTAGGACAAGACTAAAAATCAGGGGTGACTGGGCTTTTTCAGTGGTGGGCCTAAGACTCTGGAATGCCCTGCCATCCCATGTTAGCACAGCCCCCACAGTAGTGTTTTAAGTCTCGTCTTAAAGGGGAAACTCAGTAACTTTTTTACCTCAATAAATGCTTTTCGTAATCCCTGTGGGGCTAAACAAAGTGTTTATGGAGCGATTCAATGTCCCCCCCCCCTCCCGCCGGTGCCTCTGGCCTGCGAGCAGCTCTATGCAACTTTGCCTGCGCTGACCCGAGCAGAACTTGCGACAACAGAAACCGCTGTACGTACTCAGGTCCCCTATCTACCGAGCTGCTTCCAGCTCTGATTTGAACCAGACTACCAGCGCTAATTGGAAAAAAACATTTCTATAGCTTTATACCACCTAAACACGGCTCCTGGCTCTCATAACCAACTCTTTGCTGGACCAGAGTGATTCACGTAGCTTGCGCTGCCTGGCCGCCGGGTAAAGCATCACTGCTTCAGGCTCAATAATCACTTGTCACGTCCGCAAAAAGTAAATAAAAGTTTGTATTCTTACCTGCTACCCGCCAACACCAGAGAAAAATATAATCCACGGCATATTTACCCGCAAATCGCGGGTAAACGTCCCGTTTCAGAAGATACAGGTCTTTGCTTTGAGCAGAGGGAGACGTGGTGCTGCTACCAACGCAGCAAAGTAGCATCAACAAGCTAGTAAAAGCTTAGAAATATATCCAGGGATCAAAATAGAGGAAAGACAGGTAGAGAAGCCGTCTGTGTGCTGTGGGGGTGTAAGGGGGGTTGAACTTTACGACAGTGAAAGTACGCCACTAGGGGGAGCCCCGAGCTGAAGTTTCTGAGTTCTGCTTTAAGATGCAGTTTTATTTCATGGCTTTTAACATTGCATGAGTTGTGTGGTCCTCTGTATTCTTTTATTTAGTTTTATTTATTTACTTTTAATGGTTAGGTTTTTTATATTTTCTGTGTTGTCATTATTGCGATTTTTATCCATTTTCTTGAAATTTTTACTTTCGTGCAGCACTTTGGAGACTTTTTGTTGTTTAAATGTACTTTTATAAATAAAGTGATTGATTGATTGATTTATTGTGTTAGAATAAACTACAGCACATTGAAGATAACTTAATTCCTCCTGTCTCCCAGGACATACAGTTGGATCCAGTGTGGGAAGAAATAGCTCACGCGTGAGTGATGTTCATTTATTACGTATTGGGTAATCTGACATGGACCAGACCAAAAGAACCTATGCGATGCACAGTTATTGACTTTTAGGGCAAATTTTGACCAATGTTCTTTGAATACTGGATCTTTGACAGGTTTATTTCAGTTTTTTTATTGTCAAAATCAATTTTTAGTTTTTCATTTATAAAACAAACATGAGTTTACCATCAGATCATTGCACGTTCATGATTGCATCATCTTATCAAAGTGGCAATAAAAGAAATTAAATCTTGTTCATTATAGTTTAGATCAGGACATTTTTCTTGTCCTTAAATGATATAAGTATAGTAAATTTATCTATAAAGGTAGCTCTTGAGCTCTTTTTTTTTTTAAAAAACATCAATTGTTCCTGCAGCCCTGAGGTTCACTGGCAGGCCATTCCACAGACGAGGACATAGTGGTGGAATGCTGCCTTACCGTGAGTTTAAGATCTCACTTTGGGAACAACTGCAAGGCCAGTACTGTAGAACCTCCAGGGTCACAAGAGTTCATAGTTTAATAACAAGTCAGATAAAAAAAAAAAGGCCCAAGAACCTTAAGACAATTTATAAATCACTGAAGAAACCTTTAAAGAAATCATGAAGCGCACGGGGAGCCAGTGCAGCAGTTTTATAGCTGCTGTAATGTGCTCCCGCCCTGGTCCTCATCAGAACTTATGCAGCTGAGTTCTGAAGTAAATGTAACCAGAAACAGAGTTTTTGGGAAGACCAGAGAGCGGGCAATACAGTAATCTAGTCCACTAGAAATAAAAGCATGCATCAGCACCTCCTTGCTGTCAAGAGAGAGAGACGGGTGGACGGGTGGGCGATGTTTTCAAGAAGAGAAAATCCCAGCTCTTTGTGACATTTCTGATGTGTGGAATAAAATTTGTCTCGGATTCAGAAAGAACACCCAAATTTCTAACACAATGCGAATGATTAAAACTCAAACTGCAGTTTGCCGGAGGGTGACCACCTCTTGCCTTCAGGACCAATAGTTACCAGCTACTGCAACACTAATAATGCACCAACGTCAATATTTTAGCTAATCTTTGAGATACTCATGGCAGGTCTAGCACAAAATAAGCAGAAAAATCTGCTGTTATATTTCAGCTATTTTGGGGACGTGGAACTGGGATTTTGAGTTAATGCTAAGTATGCTTAAGGCCAAAAGTGAGGCACTGCCATTTAAATTGCAAAGAATGTTTGCCTTCAACTTAGAGAATGAAGGGTATAGAAGGAAAGGGCACTTCAAGCAGCAGTGTGTACGGACAACTCTGAAGCAAATGAGTATATCAGTTGTGGGTGTCAAGCTTTGGAACTCCCTTTATAATGAATTGAAGGACTGTGAAAACATAGTACAACTGAAAAAAAGTATACAAAAATAGAACAATAAGATTATATAAACAGTCATAAATGTAATTCTGTTTCACATTGTTTTGTAGCTTGTGACATAATTATCTATTTCCCTCGTAATAGTTTTAAATAACTTTGTTAGATATACATTTTTATTTGTTTTGTTTGCTTGCATTTCTCAGCTGTGGAGATCTTGCATTTGGTTTTGTATCCATTCATTTATTCATTCATTTTGTATTTCTTTGTGTTATTTTGGAAATATTGTGCCTGACTTGTCTGTTAGGATATCATAGCTAGTTGTGCGTGTGATTATTAAGATTATTTGTTGTCAAAAGGGGGCAGGAAATATAAGATTATCTTCATTCTGCTCCTTTTCGAGCATGGGCATGTAATTTTTTTTTCCATTTCACAAATATTGAATGTTAATGGAATGCATGAATGAAATGAATAAATAAATATACTGTATTATGTGGTTTAATGGCTCTTTTAAAAAGCTAACCCATTGTAGGGCTGGCTTACATATTTACTCTGTGACCTAAAATCAAACTCCAACATTCAATAAAGTATCATTTATATATTATATTTATTAAAAATTTTCTCCCTGGGTGTTTTAATTAGCAGCCTGCTGCTCTCAGGTTCAGCCTGAGATAGGTTAAAATGCAGAGAAGGAATTTCTAATTGGCACTCTCATTGGAATTAATAAACTATATATTATTATCTTATTATGCTATATTATATTATATTATATTATATTATATTATATTATATTATATTATATTATATTATATTATATTATATTATATTATTATATTAATCAATTAATCTACTTACTCCCCTCCCTCAATATTATGGAAAACTAGGACACATCTCAGTTGCTGGAAGATACACTGATTCTCCTTTAGTTTTTGTCTGTATCAGACAAAACCACAAAAATAGAGAAAACCCCAGAAACCCCTGCAGCTCCTTTACATTATATTAACACAGCATCCTCCACATCTGCTCGGTGAGGTTTTTTTTTTTTTTTTCAGGTGCTCTCAGGACCTGGGAAGTGTGATCAGTGAGTAAATGGATGTACATTTCCTTCAGTTGAGATGCTGATGAAGCTCTGCGGTGCATCAGATTTCGACAGCATCAAATATTGAACATGTTGGAATTAAAGACTGGCACGCCTTACTCCCATTTAATGATTTTAGGTGACATGAAATATTAATGCAGGGACAGCTGGAATGGAAAGAGTTTCCCGTAGGATGATCAGCAGAAAGCAAAACAGCCTTGTTTAAAATTACACACAAAATACCAAAAGAAAATACCCGAATCTGAGGTATTTTGCAGTATTCAGACTTCACTATAACCCTCTGAGAAATAACTTTCCTCAGTTATATAATACTTGTTTAACTCTGCAAGAGGGTAAAATAGTCAACCATTATAGATTTTGCAAATTCATAGTACTCTTTTTTGGGGGCTTTTTATTTGTTTGTTATGAAATTTGATACATGGGGACAAACTACATGAAATACATCATGAGGGTGACATATTCTTTTTTTTTCCTTTTCTATAAAAAACCCAACCATTTGCTATTTGCTTAATGTACATTATCCTTAAAAAAACAACAACAAACAAACAAACAAAAAAAACCCCATCAAATATAAATCGACCATCCCTCATGCATGTGTTAAAGGCGGTATAGAAGATGTTTCGGCATTTCAGAAAGCAGAGATTTTAAGTGAGTTTTTGAATAATGTGCATGCGCAAGACCAACCAACTGGATTCACAACTCCCTCCTCAGGCCACAGAACAACGTTCATGAGCCAGTCCGGTGTTTAGCAGACAGCAGGTACAGATTCTCCCATCATGCCACAAACACAAGAAAAACAGAATGATGTCTGAACGTTGCTAACTGTTAGCAGAATGATGTTAGCTACCTGCTGTAAACATCAGACGAGAGCGCGCCGCTTCCAGCACAGAGTTTTACAGCCACCAATCAATCACTCTCATTGATAAGTCTCACCTATTACCTTTCACCGCTGATATTATTATTATTAATGATAATATTATTTATATATTTAAAGCTTTTAATTAATGAAATGAAATGAAAAGAATTTTTTTTATTTATCCCAGGGGGGAAAATTCAATGTAATAATAGTCTCTCTCTTCTTCTTCTCCTTTTTCCCACAATATAACATATATACAACATAACAATATAAAAACTAGCACTGCAGCGATAATCATAAATCAGTCAGTCTGTTCTTCAGGGTGATGCTGCTGGTAGGAAATGAATTTCTGTATCTCTCCATCCTACAGCGAACCTGACGCAGCCTCCCATTGAACACACTCTGTTGATTTTTCACCGTGTTG
>JALJCO010013752.1:0-22448 GCA_023101725.1 Atherinomorus stipes | reverse complement strand
CTTTAAATTAGATGATCTTATATTATATTATATTAGTATTACAGTGTGACTATTATACTATTGAAGTTTTCCTTTCTATTTTTGTATTATTTTCAAGCATTTCCATCCATTTAAGTCACCTCATTCTATGCCTCTCTCAGGATGCGGGTTGAAGCCAGACTTTCAGCTGAGATTACTGATAGGTCGTATTGTAAAACACAAATATGAGTTATTCTGAATATTTTTATTAAATGCCCAACAAATTTGTCACCATTGCACCTGTAGAATACAGCACCTGTATGTCAGGACAGCACTTCTTATTGGCCTGTTTGGGTGGAAGAAAGGTCAGATGCATAGACCCTGGATGTAAAGGCATAGTCAAATTACAGTGCCAAGAAAGTGTCACTAACCCCTGCTTCAATACCGAAAACTGCTTACAGAGTGCAGTCCAATAATCGAGCAGTATCACCAAAAGTGATGCAACATGTCAGGAAAGACACACGAGACTGACAGAAAACCTGCACTGAAAGAAAGCATTGATGCTCAAACACTGTTTTTAAAAATTTTTTTAACTGGTTTCGGTAATCTGGTTATCTTAGTTGGTTCAAGTTGTTTTAAGTTAGAAAAATTACATTTCACAAGTCTGTTGTTCTCAATGATACAGCGTTGCCAGTAGGCAACAAGCCAGAAAACCTTTTAGGTGTTACAACACCCTTAAATTTAAAATTCCACAAATTATGACTTCTGGATGTTACAGAATATCATTTACATATGTTCATGAAGTAAACGATGTAAAATAAACTTTCTTTTCACTTTTGTGCCCATTATGATGTATACAGTGTTGCCATGGCAACAAACCTATAAAACTTCTAAAAATAAAAATGAAATTGAAATTTATTCAAATTATGTTTTTTTCACTTTCTTGTTTTAAGTCATGAAAACATTCCCCAAACATTTTTTCCCCCTCACTGCCATCTTTATGATGTCTTATACAGCAACATCGAGGGTTACGGGGACTGCCTGGTGAACCCCTGACAGTTTGGGCGGTTTGGAACATAAAGCATTTATCAGGCTCCCAAAAAGGTACTCAAAGGTAGTTGATCGACCGATACTGCTTCTTTGGGGCCGATACTGATACAGATATTTTCTCATCAGCCTCAGCCGATACAACCTGGCGATATTTGGGGCCGATATTATGGGCCGATATTGCATTTCCAGTATCGGCCCTGTATGGTATAGTATAGGGTTTTCTTATAATTTTTCAAATCAAAGTATTTTGACTTTCTGAGCAGCAGATGATACAAATAAAAGTCCAAAATGTTCCTGACTGTACCTGCAGTTTCAAATCTGTAGTGATGATATTATGTCTGGGCTAAATCTTTTCTATCTATCTATCTATCTATCTATCTATCTACTCTATCTATCTATCTATCTTATCTATCTATCTATCTATCTATCTATCTATCTATCTATCTATCTATCTATCTATCTATCTATCTATCTATCTATCTATCTATCTATCTATCCCTATCTACGATTTCTACACACTACAACTACAATCTTCATCATTTTTTTTTTGTAAAAAAATATTTATAGTTGATCATGTATTCATGTGCATATTAAAGTGTCGATCAAGCTGGAAGATAAATCTAAACAGAATTTCGGTTTTTTTCAATTTGATTTTATTTTTATCTCACATTCTCAGTTTTACTGTGAAAAAACGTCGTCCTCCCATCTCATCACCATCATCATCAGGCTGATTACTGTACAGTGCTGAGTGAGTAGAAGTCCTGCTGCTTTCTGGCCTCTAACACAGTAACAGAGTTTTGGGGGTAAATAGCAAATATCTGACAACGACCTTTTTTAGTGTGACATTTTCTGGCGGTGCACGTGAGTCTGGAGTCTGGATATCTCTCATGTCATCCACACGTGTGCTGTCAGACCAGGCGGGTCCGGTTCTGTAGAACATTTTTGCCGCTGGGGAGGACGCAGAGATGATAAGTGCCATAATCAGTTCCTCCGTACAAGCGGACACGCGCGCTTCTGTTGTTTTTCTGCTTTTATCGGGATGTTTCACATCTGGATGTGTGGATGAAAAGTTTCCTCGCCCACTGGAGACCCGACATGCCTCCGTTTCTGCTCATGTTTGAGTTTTCCTGCGCGAGACAGTTCACCCGCTGCTGCGTAAAGGGAATCTCTCTCTCTCTCTCTCCTCTCGCTTTTTTTTTTGTTAACCAAAAACGCAAAGAAGAGAGTTTTGCGTTTTCCGTGGGTGAGTAACCAGAGCGACTGGATCAGGTGATTTCTCCTCTGATTCTCTTCTATCGGGAGAAGATGTTCAGCTTCAGGTCTGAAGCAGCAGCAGTAACTTTCCTCCTGCTTCTTGTTCTGTAGCTTATTTATGCGAATCTGACGGAGATCATCTACTGTAAATAGAGATTTTTCATTTTCAGTGCGCATCGCGTTCGTCTTCACCGCAGCGAAGTCCCACACATATGATCCATCAGCTGATGGATAAAAGAAGACGGTTTGGAACGCATTTGAGATTTTACCTCCTAAAATTATTTTTATTTGATTGTGTAAAGTCAGGCGGCGCTTTTCACTGCTGTTGACCAGCCGCTTGCGGCTGCATATGATGAAGGAAACTATTAAAACTGATTTTACAGCTTTTAATAGGAAAGCTTTGGTGGGCCAGAGCTGCTGTTAGTGGAGGAGAGGAGAGAGGAGGGGGGGGGGGGGGAGGGGGGGTGCAGCGTCTCCAGCAACTGCTGCCTGTATAGATGCCTGTCTGTAAATATGCCGAAGGGACGTGTATCGGCCGATGCCAGTATTAGCAAAAAACACAAATATCGGCCTATATGGGCCGGCCGATGTAACGGTCGATCTATACTTAAAGGTGCTTTGAGGTCGGGCCTAGGAAGAGTTCTGGTCGTCCCAAACTTCTTCCATGTAAGGACTATGGAGGCCACCGTGCTCTTAGGAACCTTTAGTGCTGCAGAAATTCTTTTGCAACCTTGTCCAGATCTTTGTCTCGCCACAATTGTGTCTCTGAGCTCCTTGGACAGTTCCTTCCACCTCATGATCCTCATTTGCTCTGACATGCACTGTGAGCTGTGAGGTCTTATACAGACAGGTGTGTCTCTTTCCTGATCAAGTCCAATCAGTTTAATTAAACACAGCTGGACTCCAATGAAGGAGTAGAACCATCTCAAGGAGGATCAGAAGAAATGGACAGCATATGAGTTCAATATGAGTGTCACTGCAAAGGGTCGGAATACTTATGACCATGTGATATTTCAGTTTCTCTTTTTTAATAAATTTGCAAAAAATTTCTACATTTCCAGTTTTTTCTGTCAGGATGGGGTGCTGAGTGTACAGTAATGAAAAATTAAAATGAGCTTTTTGATTTTGGCAAATGGCTGCAATGAAACAAAGAGTGAAAAGTTTAAAGGGGTCTGAATACTTTCCGTACCCACTGTAGATATGAACCCCACCATTCACTTCATCAGCTGCACCTGTTCACCTTCTAGTTACCATATATCTAATCAGCCAATCACATGGCAGCAACTCATAGTATTTACAATCAGATATGGCCAAAACGACTTTCTGAAGTTTAATCTTGAACATCAGAATGAGGAGGAAGGGGATTAATGGTTGTTGGTCTGAGTATTTACTGGGATTTCCACCACAACCATCTCTAGGGTTTCCAGAGAATGGTCTGAAGAAGAGAAAATATCCAGTGATCAGCAGTTGTCTGAACCAGAATGTCTGGTTGATGTCAGAGGTCAGAGGAGAATGGACAGACTGGTTGGAGATGAAACACTCAGAGAAAAACGTAGTTGTACCTCTGGGGCAGGGGTGGCCAAGTCCAGTCCTCAAGAGCCCCCATGCATCCCCAACACACCCGAAGTACCGCATGTGCATGTCATTCAGCTCTGAAGAGGCCTAATAACCATTCATTTAATTCAGCTGTGTTGGAGAGAAGATGGATCTAAAACAGTGACGCTTGATATGAAAATTTTAATGATAACTGATAAATTTCTACTGATACCGACATTAAAGCTGAAAATGATGTGATATTCATTCCTTGTGCAAAATTAGAAAACACTTCTGTAGCAGATCCAGTAGTTGCTGGAGACGTCATGATGTTGAATTGTGGGCGTGGCCTAATGATGTTCCCATGCCCCACTGACTAAAAGAAAAGAAAAAGAAACAAAAGAAAACAGCATTCTGCAGGTTCACCACCAAACACGCCTGTTATATCTCGGTTATTTTTATCAATAACTATTTTATTTACAGTTTGATATTTGTCCCTATTAAATGAAAATATAAAATGAGAAAAGATATCAGTAGATAGGCGATGATAGATACTCAGTTTTAAAGAATATCACCCAAACCAATATTGAGCCATTATGATACAAGTCCTCCATGTCCACAGATAAACAATGGTACACTTTATGGACGGTTCTGCCCCACCAAAGTGTCCGGGTGCACTTCAACAAAAGTTATCAAGACATTATATGACATATATGACTGTGATGGTGGAAAGCTGGTAAGCTAGCTTTTATAATAGCTTTCTCAAACCCAAACACAGTTGCGAATTGTGTCAGTACAACTGCGCCTGCCGCCCGGACACTTTAGTGGATGAACCCCAGACCGTCCACACTGAAAAGGAAGAGTTCACCCTCAGAATGATGTAACCTTATTTTCCACTTACCCTCATGGTGATCAAGACTCTGACCACTCTTTTTAATAATATGTCAAAAATGCAGCCGGAGTTCAGGGCAACTTCTCGTTCCCCCCCAATGGAGTTTGCCAGGGTCCGAGCCAAAAAGGTCTATAAAAGTCCACAAAAAATTTTCAATATTCCTCCATACTGCTCGTCCAATGTAATCCAAGTGCCCTGAGTGGGGAGCACCCAGAATTTACTTGAAACTACGCCATGTGATACAAATGACTGTGATGAGAAAGCTGTTAAGAATAAAGAGATGGGAGAACTCCTCAGTTTTTGTATTAGATCTGCTGGACCATAAATTTAGAATGGATTAGATTTAAATTGCACTTTTTCTTGCAGGCACTCAAAGTGCTCACAGTAGGTCCCTTATTCTTTCATTTGTTACTCATACTTGGTGACGGTAAGCCAGCATATGTAGGGCCACAGCTGCCCTATAGGGCAGACTGATGAAGGGTGGCAGCCATTTCGCGCCTCTACAGCCCCTCCCGACCACCACCTGAACTCCACACACACTCATACACCACTGGAGGCAAAGAGGGTTAAGTGTCTTGCCCAAGGACACAACAACAGATGGCTGAGGGATCGGGATTCGAACTGCTGACCCTTCAATCATTAGCCGACCTGCTCAGACAATTGTGTCAAACATGGTCCCTATCAAGGTCCTCCCTCATGTGCGAAAGCAAACTGGTAATAAAGATTAGCTAAATCTCAAACAAGTTAACAAAATAGTTAAGCTTGTGTTAACCAAATAACATCAGCCCAGTTCAGAAGCTAATGTGGGAGAAAACTTACCCAACACTTGTGTTTCACTTCCCATGCTGTTTGGTAATCCTCCACAAGTTTTCAGCAGCCCAGGACTGAATCTGCTGCTTCTGTCCTGTCAACAATCTCCTCTGCTGGATCACAGAGACTCTGTTAGTAGCTTCAGGTTCAAAACCGTATGGATCAGATCCAAAAATAATATTTTCTTCTTCCCCGTTCAGCTGTGTTAGCCATATCTGTACATCACAGAGTCCCTTCAGCAACATCATTTCTGGAAAACCGGTTTTTACAAGTGTTTAAGCTGATTTTAGTAGTCCATAAACAATTTCTTTATTTTTTAATATATGGACTTCTACAAACAAAAAAATAGATATTAGGTATAAAAAATGCTTCACGCAAACCATTAATCACCCTCCTAAGTTGTAAGCTGCTCTTTAAATAGTGATGCTAATGTAGCGTCTTGCAGTCTATGTTAACAACAGGGCTACACTGCAAAAAAAATCAAATCTTAGCAAGTATATTTTTTTCTAGTTTCTAGTTCGAATATCTCATTACACTCAAAATAAGACAAAATTACTTAAAGAGAAACATGTTAGTAAGACATAAGATCTTGTTTTAAGGGAATGCATCTTATTTCAAGAAATCTTATCAAGAAAATTATCTTGTTCTATTGGCAATAAATAAAGAGAAAAATATATATATTTTAACCTTATTTTTAGAGTGGCCAAGATTTTTTCACAGATCTCGTCTACATTGGTCCACTTTCCCACTGAGCCGATTTGAGAGCTGGTTCAGAGCCAGAGCCTGATAAAAACTGATTCTTTGGCTTTCCACTGCCCAAGCACAGAATCCCAGCTGCCGGTTTGTTTCATGAGTAATATCTATTTGAACTGAATTGATCCTGTAAAAATCACTGCAGTACTTCCCATCCTTATTTACCACAGGAGTCATTGATGCAATAACACTGCAGATAGTTTTTACTGATGAGTAACTAAGACATTTTCCTTTTGTACATGTGATGCTTCAGACTGTAAATATGCAGCCATGCAGAGTAAATGAGTGGACCCGCTTTTAAAGCTCTAGTGTGTTTGCAGTAATGATTAAATTTAGAGTTGATGTGTGGGTGACCGAGTGTTAGTTTTGTCAGTACTTAGAGATGGTGTGTTGGACTAAAAGATTATCTGGAGAAAATAGAGTTTTTTCAAGTGAGAAAGCCTCACTTGCATATAAAGTCGGTTTTGGGAGGAGGCAGGAGGGCGGTTCAGGGATTGTAATTAATCTTCATAGTGAGTCGATAATGTGTAAATGCTGAAGTTTTACAGCAAGCTGCACAAAAGTGCCTCAGTGATGCAGAACAGAAATAGAAGTTGCTGCTCAGTGCTGATATCACACTATATGGAGATGTGGAAGAAGAAAGGTTACGACTGTAGCTTCCATCGACATATAATGTATGAGCCATGATAAGACCTGAAACACAGCACACCATTTCCCTCACAGCAGTTTCGTATCTCGTTTGACAAAGCCTTGCTGAGAAAGCAAAAGCATGCGTGTGCGCGCTTTCTTTCTTTTACCGAGAGGCTGATTTGTCCAGTCTCAGTAATATTTCTGGGTTATTACCCAGAGCAGGGCTTTTATCCTCCTAAATGTGGTTTAAGTAGGGATCTGAGCGGTGTCTCCTCATGCATACACCTCCACATCCAGGATTTGTGAGCTAATATTAGCTGAAGCAGATTAGACAGGAGAACTTACCACTTCATTTGATTAAGGGCAAAACAAACCCCCGAGTGAATAAAAACTCCAGCTTGTAGTGAAAACCACTTTGATAAATTAATGATGTTCCACACTGCAGCCTATTATGAGGAGATTAAAGCAGCTGGAAGATGTTCAGGAGTGTTTGGAGCTTCGTTGTAGGCGTCCTCACCTCTCTGTCAACACTAGGTGGCAGTAAAGCTCCATGACTACACTGGATTTAAAGCTTTATCTGGTCCGAGTTACTGTCTCCTCATGGGGATGAAACATATTCAATGCAGATTTTCCCTCCATCCTATCCAGACTCTTTCCTTTATGTTTATTTTGTTCATTTCACACTGATGCAAATATTAATGTTCAGCGAAGACGTGAAGCTGTAAGACGTCTGATGCCGGTTCAGTGATGATCAGGAGCAGAAGGACAGATAAACCCTCCTCACATCACATTAATACCAAATTGTATTTTTTTATTTGCATTTAAAAAGGCGTCATTGCAGATGCTCCAGTCATCCTGACACTTTGATAATGTCAACCTTCATAATTCAGAAACTGATGGGAAAAAAAGATTTTGTTCTAAACGAAATGAGATTGAGAATAAGCTGTAAACTCAAAATGGGACAGGGTTTGGAATATTTTTGGAACAGTCGTCCGTACAGACTGCAGAGATGTGGATGCTGCAGGACAACAGCTGCTCTGTGAAGAATGAAACCATCATCACAAACCTTTACTAATATATATATATATATATATATATATATATATATATATATATATATATATATATATGTACACACACACCCCCGTTTGTTTTTATATCCCCGTGGAGCATATCTATTGATATAATGCAATTTCTAGCACCTTACCCTAAACCTAATGCCCATAACTGATTGCCTAAACCTAACCCTTGTCCTAATCCTAACGAAAACCTAATTGTAACCTAATCTCTAAAACCTAATCTTGACCCTCAAAACGGGGTTTGTACCCATGGGGACCGGGAAAATGTCCCCGAGGGCAAGACGTCCCCACGGTGATGGTAAAATCCGGAACATGGTCCCCACAATGTTGCAAAAACGCGCCCCCACACACGCAAACACAGGTAGGCTACTACCCAAAAAATTGGAATTTCCTGAAAAAGTTCATGTATTTCCATAATTCAACTTAAAAGGTGCAATTTACATAGAGGGAGTGCAGAATTATTAGGCAAATGAGTATTTTGACCACATCATCCTCTTTATGCATGTTGTCTTACTCCAAGCTGAATCAGTCTCCGCCGAGTGACGTAACATTTGTTGCTTAACCAGCGCTTGACGCCATTTCAGGCGTAAAACTGTCAGTGGTCAAACCGGTGTGGAAATGAGCGCACATCTGATAATAAAAATGATCTTATGACTGAATCCGTGTGTGATTTATAAATTGTTTGTGTCTGACCAAACAACAGAATATTGGTCAGAAATGCACCGTCATCCAGCTGTTTCTCCGGAAGCAGCAGCAGCGCTGACAGATGGGGGCTGGTCGGATCTGAGCCTGACCCGGACAGGAACATCAGAAACGATAACTTTCATTAATTAAACTAAGAAACAGTCTACCGAATGAACACTTGCACAACGTTAATGTATAGATTAGTTTATAGACACGGATCTCCTCCACTCAACTCCGTGTCTCCTGGGAGCTGCAGTTACCAGCGCGTTAATGTTTATAAACTAGTATTTCTACCATTTAACTTGTCAATAAAGTCTTGACAAGTTACAGCATCGCTGTACAGCTCCACACAGGTCAGGGTTGTGTTGCAAACTTTCTCTGAGTCTAAAGCAGCGTTTCCCGCTGGTCCGATGCACCTGCGCCTTTCTGCAGCCCGACTGTCCGTCTTCTTACAAGCAGCCGAGCTTTCTTTTCTTTATTCAGACATCAACAGTGAGATAATAAAGTCTGATTTAGACTGTCCTGAGACAGAAGACAGGAGGCGATCCGTCGTTTCTATTAAGTAATCTCTACCCTAAAGTTATAGTCTATAAGTGCTCAGTCAGCAGACTGCTTCTTAGCTTAGCTAATGAAAGTTATTTTTCTTCCTGTCTCTGTGCGGGTCAGGTCTCAGATCCAACAGTCCGGGTCAGGCTTGGACCAGCCTCCGCCTGTCTGCGCTGCTGCTTCAGGGTAGAAGCAGCTGGATGAGGAGGGATTTCTGACGTAGATTCTATTGTTTGGTCAGACAGGAACATTTATGAATCACACGTGGATACAATAATAGGATCATTTATATGATCAGATGTGCGCTCATTTCAACGCTTGTTTGAGAAACGGGACCGCTGACTTTTGTACGCCTAAAATGGCGTCTTCGCAACAAAAGTCACGTGTCTGGCAGAGACCGATAGGCTGAAAGCCTACTACCAATTAAGCATATCAGATGATTTGCATCTCTGTAATGAGAAGGGTGTGAGCTCTTCTCTGTTGTTTGGTCTCTTCCGGTTCAGCTTTTCTCTTGACGATGCCCCACATGATTTTCAATGGGGTTCAGGTCAGGTGAGTTTGCGGGCCAATCAAGCATGGTAATCCCATGGTTGTTGAACCAGGATTTTGTAGTTTTGGCAGTGTGGGCAGGTGCCAAGTCCTGCTGGAAGATGAAGTCTGCATCCCCATACAGCTGGTCCACTGAAGCAAGCATGAAGTGCTCCAAAATGTCCTGGTAGACGGCTGCGTTTATGCTGGACTTGATGAAGCACAGAGGACCAACACCAGCAGCTGACATGGATCCCCAGGTCATCACAGACTGGGGAAACTTAACACTGGACTTCATGCATCTTCTATCCAGGGCCTCTCCGGTCTTTCTCCAGACTCTGGGACCTTTGTTTCCAAATGAGATGCAAAACTTGCTCTCATCAGAAAAGAGGACTTCTGACCACTGGGCAACAGATCAGTCCTTCTTGTCTCTAGCCCAGCTAAGGCGCTTCTGGCGTTGCTTGCTGTTGAGGAGCTGCTTGACAACAGGAATTCGACATTTGAAGCCCATGTCCAGCATCCGCCTGCATGTTGTTTCTCTTGAAGCAGTAACTCCAGCCTCAGTCCATTCCTTATGAAGTCCTCCACACATTTGAAAGGCCCTTTCCTGACCATCTTCTCCAGGCTGCTGTCAGCCCTCCGGCTTGTACACCGTTTTCTTCCACACTTCTTCCTTCCACTTAAATGTCCATTAATGTGCTTTGAGACAGCACTCTGAGAACATCCAGCTTCTTTTGCTATCACTTTTCGTGTCTTTCCCACCTTGTGCAGGGAGTCAATGATGGTTTTCTGCACAACGGTCAGATCAGCAGTCTTCCCCATGATTGTGAATTCTTCTAAACCAAGACAGAGACTTTTTAAAGGCTCAGGGCACTTTTGCAGATGTTTTGGATTACTGATCTGATTAGACTATGACACTCCAAACCTCCATGGCCATGTCTGAAAAAGTTATTGTCCCCTCAACCTTATAACTGGTTGGGCTACACTTAGCAGCAGCAACTGCAATCAAGCATTTGCGATAACTGGCAGTGAGTCTTCTACAGCGCTGTGGAGGAATTTTGTTCCACTCATCTTTGCAGAATTGTTGTAATTCAGCTCTATTGGAGGGTTTTCCAGCATGAACCACCTTTTAAGGTCCTTCCACAGCATCTCAATTGGATTCAGGTCAAGAAGTTGACTAGGCCACTCCAAAGTCTTCGTTTTGTTGTTCTTAAGCCATTCAGAGGTGGACTTGCTGGTGTGTTCTGGATCATTGTCCTGCTGCAGAACCCAAGTGCGCCTCAGCTTGAGGTCATGAACAGATGGCCGGACATTCTCCTTCAGGATTTTTTGGTAGAAGCAGAATTCATGGTTCCATTTACCACAGCGAGTCTTCCAGGTCCTGAAGCAGCAGAACAGCCCCAGACCATCACACTAAAACCACCATATTTCACTGTTGGTATGATGTTCCTTTTCTGAAATGCCGTGTTACTTTTATGCCAGATGTAATGGGACCTACACCTTCCAAAAAGTTCAACTTTTGTCTCGTCAGTCCACAGAGTATTTTTCCAAAAGTCTTGGGGATCATCAAAATGCTTTCTGGCTAAACTGAGACGAGCCTTTATGTTCTTTTTGCTCAGCAGTGGTTTTGGTCTTGGAACTCTGCCATGCAGCCATTTTTGCCCCCCAGTCTCTATCTGATGGCGGAGTCATGAACACTGACCTTCATTGAGGCAAGTGAGGCCTGCAGTTCTTGGATGTTGTTCTGGGGTCTTTTGTGACCTCTTGGATGAGTCGTCGCTGTGCTCTTGGGGTCATTTTGGTCAGCCGGCCACTCCTGGGAAGGTTCACCACTGTTCCATGTTTTCACTCATTTGTTTTCAGCAATCGAGCTAACGACTCCGAAGCTAATGCTCTCAGTGAAGAATCACGACTTTGGCATGGTAATTAGATGTAAATATTTATTTTTTTAGAAGTCAAAGTTGATACAATTAATTTATATGCAAAAAAAAAATTAAAAAAAATGGGGACAAAATTAATACTTTAATTCTTCAATCCTCTACGCTTTTTCATAAACTCTATGTGTACACATGTTTATTCCTGCTGTGAACGTGTTTGTTTCTGCAACTGTTTATTTCTGCTGCAAAACATGTTTATTTCTGCTGTGAATGTTTATTTCTGCTGTGAAGTTGGCCTTTTTATCATGGGAGTCTGTGGGGATTTGCTCTGTTTTGAAGCCTCTAGTGGATGAAGAAAGAACTACAAGTGTTTAACTTTACTTCTGGGCTTCAGTCTTCTTCAGTGGAGTTTGCCCCTTGGTGCCAACCTATTATGTGCCGGGTTGGAGCCGTTGGTGGAACTGGGAACGAGATGATTCTCGGTAGTGAACAAGGGAGCTGACCAGAACGGACAGGACTTCATTTAATGGGCATGGCCTACAGCCAACCACATTAGGAAAGGCTAGCATCAGACCAATATGTGAAGGAAGGGGACAGACTCTCAGTGGTACATGCCAGGTAGACTGAGCTAGGAGGAGGTGGGGAGCTGGATTTAAATCCAAGTGAACTGAGAAAAAGTGGAAAAATCACTGAATCTAAAGTGTTGCTATGTTAAGACTAGCTTTTATTCATTTGGCCTGTTTGTTGGGTTCAATGGTCTGTTTTTAATTTAAAGGTTTAATTAAAATGATAAATGGTTAAATGCAGTTTTTAAGGCATAAATATAAGGCTGTTATGTACATACTTTATACAAAAATAGCTTACAAACCATCATAATGACTAAATTACGCTAAAATACAAGCTCTGATACTTAATAAAGAGCCATTTAAAAAAATAAAGGATCATTGACATCAAACAATAAACCCCTCCTCCGTGGATGTGAACACTGAGCAGAGGTTTTTTGATTGTGGAAGCAGAGGAAAAAGAAGAAGTGCATGTTTGACGGCTAGAACCGAGGCCATAGACAAGCTGAGCAGAAGAATATTAACATCTGAGGAAAAACAGCACTGTTCTTGCATTCAGTCTTTACTTTTAGCTGCATCTTCTCTGCATCCTTGCTTTTTTAACCATATTGCATGTGATGATAGTTTTTACCCACACAAGTGGAGAGCACCTCCCTCTGCTCCATCCTGTCTGCAGATGCATTAATCATTTCACAGCCACCTTAAAAGCAGCTAAATTAGTTGCTGCTTTCCACTTCCTCCTTGTCCCTGGTGTTATTTCTCATTCTGAGGCAGCACCTCAGTGATTAAAGCAATAATCCAGTGATTAGTAGTAGAACTGCACGATGGGGTCATTGCCTGTGATGAGTCGTACTGCTTCAGCCAGGGCACGGTCTCAATGTGGAAAAAAGTGTATAAAATCAGCTTGCTGCATCTCTGGAGGTACAAAATTAGATAAATGTTGGCCTGACATGAAAACAACTCTAAAACTTCCCGCCCTCGGGCTTCCTGAACAGACAGAGAAAGGGCTGTCGACGGGACTGAGTAATCGATGCCTCCTCCACTGCTCAGACCTGAGCGCTATCGATTCCCTCTCACTGTGAAGAGGTGGTGATGGACTGAAGGTGCTGCCTCAGGGAGAGGAAGAAAAGTTAAAAATAAGGAGGCGATGTTAAAGGGGAAGGAGAGGGCAGGAGGAGGGTGCAAGGCAGAGTGGAAAACAGGGAATAGCGCTGGAGGTGGCCTGCTGCCTCCTCTTCTGACTCCGCCTGGAGCATCAGGGTGGCCCCGACTCGCTGGAGGATTCACACAGACCCTTTACCCATCTGCTCCTCTGTCTGGGACCTTTTCCTAACCTTTCAGTCATGGAAATGGGTTCAAAATGTGAACAAGCTTCAGAGATGTGTGGTAGATGTGTCCCATTCATCCGTGTTTAATCAGACAGCTGGGGGCTCTGGTGGAATCTGAATTTCCAGGATATGTTTGTATCTTGGCAAGGCAAGAAAAAAACTGATGGAAGAATGCGGTGTTATGACAGAACTGTGGATCCAAGTTGCTCAACAGAGACTTCATCCATCTCTCCAGAGACTAAGGAATGCAGCACCTCTCCAGGGGGTCTTAGGATGAGATAACAAGTGCCCAGAGATGGATGGCCTCCCCTCGAGGTTTCCTGGTGGGGATGGACTAAGATGGATCCAAGGAAGGGGTTGGACAACGAGGAAAGGGGTATAAAAGGCAATACTTGACAAATGTATTCAGTTCAGCACTGGCCTACAACCTGTGTTGGACTCCTTAGGCCTGAGTTGATGGAAGAATCAAGCTGTCTTCACAAAGTCTCAGTGTTTGTCACTCTTTAATTGGGTAATTTTTTTTTTAATCATAAACATTATACAGCATTTCATATGAATTCAACCTGATGATCTGTACATGATAAGAGAAGAAGCATTCAGACAGAATTAAACAGACAGTGAGTTAAGAAGGATGATCATCAAAGGTGTCTACTATTTTCAAATCAAATGTACGCCACAAATGTACTAAAAATGTAACTTTGGAATGTAAAAACCCTGCAAACGTAATACATTTTCCACAAATGTAATACAGGGTTCTTTCACCATTTTAAAGTAAAATTTAATGCTTTTTAAAGATCTTTTTAAGACCTCACAAAATGACATTTAGACCCCAAATTAGGGGTGTAATGATTCGATTCTTTGCTGATTCAAATTCTCCTCCACAATTCATGGTTTCTGTTCGATTCATGAATGATGTTTGCTTTCATTTAAACGATACGATCCGATTCAATTCAGTGACTTGAAATCAAATCAGAAACCATAAATCATGATGTGGATCAAATCGTCGTTTAACAGATGATTTACACCTCTACCAAATGTTATAGATGATTTCTTTTGAATACCCAACTTTTTGCCTCCTACAATGGAAATCAAGACTTTACATTTCCCCTTTAATTCATCTATTAGGTGCAATATTTAAACTATGCAAAAGACTTTATGAGAAATACTTTTTTATATATCATGGAGAAAAAAGGGGGGTGGGGGGTGGGGGTGGGGTTTAAGACATCTGCATTTATTTTAGATCATCAAACCAAGGACAACCCGTCATTATTGTCTTTTGTTTTTCAGTGTAATAAGGCTTTATGCACATCTCCAGTACTTCCTGAACTTGAAATTTTGCTTCCTTTGTTTCCTGTCTTACAAGGTTGGACAAACTAATTGATCCAGGTGTGTCTGACCATTTGCTGATATCAGACACACCTGGATTAATCAGTTCATCCAATCATAGACAGAAACAAAGGTGCAATTAAGTTCAGGAAGCTTTTAAACTGTGCATAAGCCCATTGAAATTCCGTTTGGTTTTCAACGGTCTACAACCAGACATGGCAACAGGTCAGGGGTGAAAAGGAGAGAAGGATACATTTGGACATAATATAGGACATTTCATATATATATATTTTTTTTATATATTTTATTTATACATTTTCAGTTACACAAATAATGTACACAGTGAAAACAACAATGAAGATGAATGAACTCAAACAAAATTAAAATTCTCACCCCCTCACTCAAAGAGAAACCAAATAGTATGAATGATAATGGTCAAATCTGCTCAAAAAGAAAAAAAAAAAAAAGAGAACAAAAGAAGTAAGTAAAATGGAAGACTGCCAAAAGCAAAACAGAGCTTTGTCATCAGTAGGACACTCAGCGCCAGTCAAGAAAAATCTTGACAAAGTGGAATACATGTGCATTGCATGTACATACAAATACTCACAAAGTTGCATAGTCTTGACAAATATAACATAAAAGGCTGCCACATTTTATCAAAAGGTCGCTGAAGGGAACATTTCATATTTAAAGAATAATTTGAGGGGGAGGGGGGCATTCATAAACTCTTTAACAGGTAACCTCCCCATAGTTACAGCATGTCAGTGTTAATGTCACAGGGTGAACAAACGGGTGCTGCCAGAGACTGGACTTCTGCCCACTAGCTTTGTTTTTAGCATGCTTTTTTATGATTTTTTGTGTGGTTTTAAGGCAGGGTGGATGATGTTTTCCAGAGCATTTTTCTATATTACTTAAAGTCTTCTTCACACCGATTGCAGATGTTAGATTGAATATGGAACTGTGAACTAACTCCAACTGCTGGGATGCCAGGCTCACTGCCGAAATGCAAGTGACCAACAGTCTGCAGCATGTCCAACAAGTAACGCACAGGAGTTTATAACTGACAGCTAACGTTAGCCACGTTAGCAAACAAGCTAGCTTACCGATCAGGAGGAAAGTCTGGCCATTTCCGTGTTTTGACTCCGTGGAAAACGTTTATGTGGGTCTATTAAGTGTAATCTTCACCAAAATTTACTCCAGGTTTTGCTCTTCTCAGGTCACTACTCCTCAGAAACAGATAACAATATCTCCGGGGCTCTGAAGCAGCTGTGTCTTCTGTCGTCATCTCCACGGTTTTCCCCTGTACCAGCCTGACTGTGCCCAAAATGTTGTTTCCACACAGAGATCATGTTGGGCAACCCACAATAGTGGCATGTATTGGCGTTTAAATGTAAATATAATGTCATTATCAAACCCGTTAAAATTTATGTTTTTTTTTTTTTTTTTTTTTTTTGATAATTATTTTTAGGCTAAATGTAATTTTTCTAGGAAATGTTGTACTTTCATTCTGTACCCCCTCCCCCCCCCCCAAAAAAAATATGCAGAACTTTTTTTTTAAATTTAGTAGAGCTTTTAATAAAAATTTTAAATATTTAACACTGAAATTAAATATTCTGACACAAAAATGTAAAAAATGAATCCCCTGTGGAATGTACAGGACTGGAAAAACCTGTGCCGTACGTACCGTGCCTGATTGATTAAATGATTATTATGTCCATCAAACTCAACTGCCATTAATCCACGTCACCTTTTCCGCCAGTGCGGCGCAACTCGCCTGAGCGTCTCACAGTGCAGACGAATCGAGATGAACATCAATGCTCGCTGCGATGACGGCGGAGTGCTGCTTGGGAGCTGGAGGGCAGATTAACGAGCCGAGAGAGACGCCAGCCACCAAGCCTTTTAGCCCCTTTTATCCTTTCTTTTAGTAGTTTTAGTCCTTTTGTTTTATTACTTTTTATGTGGACACTTTTTGGGTTATTTAATTTATTACTTTTATTATTTTTTGTACTTTTATTTTTATTTCTTTAATAAAGTTTTTATTGTTTTAACCACTACCTACTGGCAATGGCTTTTCTTTTTCTCCCTGCTCTAGCAGTTGCCGGTATCAAAAGAACCACTGGTGACATTAATATGACCCATTCATGTGACAGCTGCTGTGACGTCACAATGCATTTCCAAACTGATTATTGAAGAAAATCACACTGAGGACAGGAAAGAGTTAAAAAGCTCTGATCTGAACTGTTTCATTCAGAGGAGCTGCGCTGAATATTCTTACGGTTCAGATCTAATAGATAATAAGTTGTCTTCATCTTCAGCCACGGAGGCTTCAGCTGTGCGTGTTATGATGTGCACGACGTTCCTCGGCATAACATGCTACTGTAAAGTAGCGTGAGTATTTTCATCTACACCTGCTCGGTAGAGCTTTAACACTGATATTTGTGTCTGAGTTTCAGGTGGTTGATGTGTTTTCTGAGAGTAGCGCGCTGGCAGATGTGCACTCACCTGAGGTCGTGCATGAGGCATAACATCACAAAGAAACAGTGAAGTACGACACAGAGAGCAGCGATGACATGCAGTCATGAATACCACATAAATAACATCAGAATGAACTGTTTGGTTTATTATAAAAGAACTCAATCAGCAGCCGAGTGTGAACAGAGATGCTGCAGAGACACGTGAGGAAGAGGAGATAAAGGAGTCTGCTGGCGCACCTGGTTTACTTTTACGTCATTCTCTAAAAGTCACGGTCGCCTGTTTGAGGGGAAAAAATCGCTAAAGGGATCTGAAAACTATACACAACGTCACTAAATTGGCAACACTGCACCGCAGACACACCCCAACGTCAGCGCCTGTAGCCGACGTACCATAAAATAGCAAACAAACCCTTTGACATGACGGACACGACACAAATTTAACCAAACACATGCACAATATTAGATGCTTCATGGTGGAGCACTGTGCTTTCCCATCGGCATTAAACACACCAACTGAAAATTTAATACCTACAGCTAAATTTACAGTACAGTACGGTTTTAAGACCTTAATTCCCAGGATTTAAATTCAATACTTTTTATGAGTTATTAAGGAGCCGCAGGAACCCTGTAATAGTCGCTACCTACAGCAAATGTAACAATCGATTTCCCACTAATGTGATAACTATTACATTTGCAGAGATTTAGTACATTTGTGGGGAAGTATAGAACTTCTTGCAAATGTAATGACGCAATGAATAACTGCGTCATTACAAGCCACTGTGCAAGCAGGCAGCTTCGTCATTTTCATCTCTCTGTCTCTCTAACTCTCTCTCTTTCGTCACTGTCTGCGGTACATTGAATAGAATTAATAAACCTTTAGATTTTTGGCCTATTTAGCGGAACATCTGTGTGCTTATGCTTCACCTGTAAGGACGGTGCTCTATTCAAAAAATAAAATAAGAAAATGAAGGATGCACAAGCACTTTCATAATGTGATGAATGTGTGTTTTATTGTTATTTCTGTATAACAGGCCGGTGCCACACCTACAATATGGACGCAATCTGGTCAGAGGAGCAGTGAAGCATTTTCATCAGGTGTGTTTGAGGAGGGACACACTGAAAACCTGCAGTTCCCTCACAACAGCGAACTGGGGAATGCTTTTGAAGATAAATTCCTTAGGTGGTAAAAGGATAATTTGCTGCCTTCATATGGATGTTGAAATTTAGCTCACAGTCCAAAATGACACCAAGATTTCTGGTTTTAATATTGCTAACTGAAGCAGGACACATCTTTGGTTCAAAACACAATCATTTCTGATTCATCTTTATTTAGCATAAGTACATTTTGGAACATCCAAATATTGATTTGATGAACTGAAGCTTTGTCTGGAACTTCTGGTGAGACAATGATACCAAGCTGAGTGTCAGCAGCATAATTATGATTACATATTTGGTTTGTTTTCATGATTCAAGCTGGTGGGAGCGTGCAGATTCTTTTTTTTTTTTTTTTTCTTTTTTTAAAAAAAATTATTATTCCACAAAAGATGCAGGTGTACATTTAGAAGGCTGCATTTACACGTCTAGCAGAGATATACAACTACTCATACTTTCTCTCTCTTATATACTCAAACATTTCTCAAAGAAAGGTAAAAATAAATGAAAATCAAAGTATATATACTCCCACATACACACATATCTACCTACATATACATACACATAGTCCTACATATGCCTACGCACACACATATATATATAACCCCCCCCATATAGGGCAATAACTAAGGTAAAATAAATAAATAAAATGATATGAAAAAATAGAGAGGAAAAAATAAACTAGCAATTTCAATTTAACAGAAATAATGTCCATTCTGCAAGACACCTACATATCTTTTGCCTCTTTAACCCCAACCCACACCCTCCCACAGATCCGTTTGTATATAAATGTATACTAAATATTTCAAATCTTGAGTACAATATAATTAAATAGAAAAACTAAACATATAGATTAACAGGTAAACAAAATATAAGAAAAAAAAAGTAAAATAAAAAGATATAAAAAAGAAAAAGAAAAAACTATATTTTTCCAAACATAAGTCCGGCTACGTTTAGTGCCTCCTTCGTAGCCTTCATCACTACCTCGCCTGCCCCGTTCATTCTAGCAACAGAGAGCTCCATAGATAAGATATCCAACAAAGAAATCATCCACTGATGCATAGACAATGTATTTGGTGGTAGCCACCTAACTGCTAACATCTTCTTAGCCACAATACATGATGACATCCATACATATTTTTGCATCAGGTTGAAGTTTTGCTCAGAATCATCATTCAATAGCATACATTTTGAGAGCAATTTATGTCTGCTTCTATTGCTTCAGAAAGACACTTTTGTTATTTGAGACCAAAATTTTTTGAGTCAATGGGCATTCCCACATTATATGTAGGAAGGTTCCAGTTTGTTTCAAAGTTGCATAAATTACAATTTGGAGTAGTTGTTAACTTAATCATAAAACGTTGCCTTGGAGTTAAGAAAGTACGATAAAATGAAGTTCAGATTTGTTATTTTATTATTTAAATTTTGTGAGGAATATCGTACATTTCTCCACACCCTTGTCCAGTCTATAGATGATTCTGAGCAGTCTTTATTCCACACTTTAATTATCCCTGGTGGGATCTGAGTTTGTCTTTGCGAAAGTGTTATAAATTGCAGAGACCTGTCCTTTAGACAATCCAGATATTTTATTAAATAATTCCATCACTGGATGATTAATAATTTGCCTGTCACGCAAGATACCTACTGTCCTCAGAGCAGACCGTAATTGTAAATACATAAAGAAGGAATTTGATGGCAATTTGTATCAGCTTGCCTCAGGTCTTCAAAACTTCTTAGGCCAACATCATTCATAATATCTCCTAAGCTGTGTATGCCTGAATTGTGCCACTGTGGGGAAATAAAACCTTTCCCTCCACACTTCAACATATTATTATGAAATATTGGAGTATTAGTAATGCCATTTATGTGTCCACTTAAACAACTTTTCTATTTTTCTAAAATTTTGAAGCGCATACGCAATGACTGAACCATATTTCTGTTTACATTTACTCACAGAGAGGGTCGTAAATAAAAGACTTTTCAAAGGAAGCGGTGCCACTAAACTTTTCCATATCCAGCCATGAAGTTGTTGCCTTGTTACAAAACCAATTCAATAAGGGACGAAGTGTAAGAGCAAGAAAATAGAATTTGAAGTTAGGTACTGATAGGCCCCCTAACTTTTTCCTTCTTTGTAAGTTAGCTAATTTAATCTTGGGGCGCCTCCCCTGCCATAGAAATTTATTGATTATACTATGTAGTCTCTCCCAGTATCTCAGAGGAGGTGCAAGAGGTATCATATAACTACAAAAGTTAATTCTTGGAAGTATATTCATTTTAATTATTGAAATTCTAGCAGATAAGAACAAGGGCAAGCTATGCCATCTTTCCAGATCACTTTTTATGGTGCTAAAGACACCGTTATAATTCTTAGAAATAGTTTTGTCTAAAGATGAATACACATTGATCCCTAAATATTTCATGTGAGATACAACTGGAATATTAAAATCTATACACTGATCTTTGCTCATGTCATTCAATGGTAACAAAGAAGATTTGGACCAATTTATTTTATAACTGGAGAGATGGCTAAACTGCTCAAAATAATATAGTATACTTGGGAGAGAATCCTTTATATCAGAGAAAAATAAAAGAACGTCATCAGCAAATAGAGATATATGATGCTGAGAAGATTTTATTTTTATTGGTTTAATGCTTGGAGATAGCCTAATAGACTGTGCCAAAGGTTCCAACGATAAGATAAATAACATTGAGGAAATTGGGTCTCCCTGCCGACTACTCCTACTTATTACAAATGGAGGAGAGTAGATATCTCCCGTAACCACACTAGCAGAGGGACTTGTATATATGGTTTTAATCATAGTAATGAATTTAGAACCCAGGCCCATACCTTTCAGAACAGTCCATAAAAAAGACCACTCAAGTCGATCGAAGGCCTTTTCTGCATCAACTGATAAAATAGCTTTTGATGAGGAGCTATCTGAACTATCAAGAATATGTAATAGTCGACGTAGATTGTCAGCTGAAAGGCGCTTTTTAACAAATCCACTTTGATCTGAATGTACTAGTTTTGGCAGGTAGACCTCCAATCGACGGGCAAGTGTCTTTGAATATAATTTTATATCTGCATTTAATAACGACAAAGGACGATAGTTTGCGCAGTTAGTTGGATCCTTATCTTTTTCAAAATGAGTGTTATTAATGCCGTATTTACATCTCTTCCAAAGGAGCCTTTCTGCACTGCTGTATTAATCATCCCTAATAATGGTGGTCCTAAAGAGCTCCAAAATTTTAGATGTACCTCAGGTTGAATACCATCAATTCCGGGTGACTTCCCTTTATTCATTTTTAATAAAGACTGTTTAAGCTCCTCCAAAGTTAAGGGTGCATCTAATACTAATGCTTTGTCTGTTGTTAATGCAGTCAAATTTAATTTATCAAGATAGCGGTCCTTTTCTGATATTGAAGAAGTATTATCAGAAGTATACAACTGTCTATAAAAATTCGGCAAATCTCTGATTAATCAGCTTTGGGTCGGACAAGACCGTCCCAGTATCTGATGCTATACATCCTATGTTTTTGTAGTAATCATTTGTCTTTAGTTTATTAGCCAAAAAACTTACTCGGGCGGTCGCTATGAAAATAATGATTAATTCTATTCCTATATATGTCAAGCTGAGCTCTCTCTAATAGTAATGAATTCAACCTTTGATTTTGTTTTAATTAAGGATATTGCGGCTTGTTCAGAGTAATTTTATTTGCTGATTTCTTTCTATCTTAGATATCTCAGTTTCTAATTCCTTTATCCTTTGAAGCTGCTCTTCCTCAATTTAGAAGAATATGAAATTGCTTTGCATCTAATGAAACCTTTTATAGCATCCAGCAATATCTAGCATCCTCTACTGATTGCCTATTAATCTTTATGAATTCATCTAGATCTATTTGAAATTGTTCACAAAATTCTTGAGTTTGTAACAAGGTAAGGTTGAAACGCCACCTTGTGGGTCTTCTAGGCAAATTAGGAAAAGAGAGTTGACAGACATAAGCATGGTG
>JALJCO010013751.1:0-40943 GCA_023101725.1 Atherinomorus stipes | reverse complement strand
TTGCCATAACAACAGAGAGCTACCTCACCATCACGTGCCACCACTGCTGACCTGCTCGCAGAGATGATGATTGAGGCTGTAGAGCTGAAATAAATACATATTTGAGAAAACACAGTCTGCCTGTGGTATGTGGAATCATTTCTAACATGCATTTCTTAATGATTAATCGATAATTGATTGTTAATTCTCCCAACGATAGATCACAAAGATGATCGCTAATACCCATCCCGAATACAAACAAAACTGTTTCAGACACATTAGAGCAGCTTGCTCATGAACAGTGAACCAACATACCTGCCAACAGGTGCAGACGTCTGATTGGACGTTACAGAAAACACCAGATTGCACTGATTGTCTCAAAGTGTTGCTCAACAACATTTTAGTTTAGGAGCTCCATCATGCTCGTTTGTTTTCATTTTTGTTTGTTTTTTTTATGTTTCTGTTGAACTACAATTCAAAATCAATGTGTGTTTGATCTTTTCAGTCATCATACAACAATATAACATCATACATACATCAGTCTTCTCGTTTACAATAACGCAGACTGAAAAGGTATAGGCTGAAGCAAAAGCTTATATCGCTTATCCTACAACAATCCTACAACAAAATGTCATGATTTCCATAAAATAAAAATTAAATGAAAAAACTGAGCTGATTTTTCCGTCTGTAATGGGAGTGTGTCTAAACTGTACATTTTCAAATTAAGTTAAATATTTACAAACAAATGTCAAGTAGCATTTCATATATTTATGACATCTTTTAAGTAGAAACGGGCAATAAAACCCTGTAGAATTTAGTTTTCATGTCAAAGTGATTTTTCGAGAACAAAAGTCCTTTTTTTTCAGTGCTTGTTTTGGTTCATCTGACCTTTGTATTTCAATTAACCTTTGAAAATGGAAGAACATTAGCGTTTAGTTTTAAACTAAACAAATCTTACATGCCTGTAGTCACAGATGAAGGAAAAATAACCACCTAGGGATGTTGTATGGACTGCTGTGTTATGCTTAATAGCAATATTATACAATATATTTCATATTTCATGAGTTTCTGGAATCTCTTTACTAGTCACACAATTAAAACCTTAAATTTCATTTATATACAATTTGGCATAAGTCTTCTGCTCCCCAGTAAATGTATTCATGTTTAGCAGTTAAAAACAGGTTGGACTTTTTTTTAAATATCCAGTAAAAAGTTCAAACACAGCAACAAATATGATTTTCTTTCCATGTCATGTCAGACGTTACAGGGCTAGGATATTCTAGATTTTATTTCCAGAAATGTTTTAGGTACGGTGCGCAAACATTTTCTCTAAATGTTCATTTTATGCTTCTTTTTTTTTTTTACTCATTGTAACCATTACCTCCTCTATTCAGGGAGCCCTGACCAACATGGCCGCTTAAGACACGTAGGAAAACTGCAAACAAACAGCAGAATGTTGTCAGCTTGCAGAGAAAGATCTCTCTGGGATCTCAGACCCTTCTAACAAGGACATTGTGTATGCAGTAGATGGCCTCAGAGAGAAGCCATGATGGATTGGCTAGAATATAGACTGTGAGATAGTGATGATGTAAACAGTTTGTACTCCTGTCTGCACTCTCCTGGTCAGGTTTTCTGGGCACCTCCTGACGGTTTTAGACCAAAGTAGCTCACACAGGGAGTAAGGTTGTTTCTGCAGACTGCAGAGGGCTTTCTCACTGCAGCTTCTAACTACCAGGGCAACATTCCTACTAGCAGAGCTGCAGCAAAGGTGACATTTGTGTTTGGAAAGGTTAATGTCCTGTTATGAGAAGGAAGCTCAAACACCGATGTCATCACGCAGAGTAAATGTGATCTGTGGTGAACAGGTAAAGCTATGAAGCAACAATATTTCTCTCAAGGGGAGGTGTGATTGTGAGGGGAGGGTGGGGGGATGCTGGTGTGTCAGTACAGATGTGGGCATGAAAAAGTTCCTCCTTTTTCTGCCAGAAGTAGTGCAGTAATAGTGCACCATTACTGCACTATCACTGGCTGAACGATTTGTCCTGTGAATACGTCATCACGCACGTGTTCAAACTTGGCGTGTGGAAACGTCCTTGTTTCAGGCGTTCATTTATGCTCTGACATCATTTCCCCTGGGCACACAGGTGTTTCTCTGTGCAATTGAATTAGCAGACAAGTGGCTGGTCAGTGGCTGGTAAGTGGCTGGTAAGTGGCTGGTCAGTGGCTGGTCAGTGGCTGGTAAGTGGCTGGTCAGTGGCTGGTAAGTGGCTGGTAAGTGGCTGGTCAGTGGCTGGTCAGTGGCTGGTAAGTGGCTGGTCAGTGGCTGGTCAGTGGCTGGTCAGTGGCTGGTAAGTGGCTGGTCAGTGGCTGGTAAGTGGCTGGTAAGTGGCTGGTCAGTGGCTGGTCAGTGGCTGGTAAGTGGCTGGTCAGTGGCTGGTCAGTGGCTGGTAAGTGGCTGGTCAGTGGCTGGTCAGTGGCTGGTAAGTGGCTGGTCAGTGGCTGGTAAGTGGCTGGTAAGTGGCTGGTCAGTGGCTGGTCAGTGGCTGGTAAGTGGCTGGTCAGTGGCTGGTCAGTGGCTGGTCAGTGGCTGGTCAGTGGCTGGTAAGTGGCTGGTCAGTGGCTGGTAAGTGGCTGGTAAGTGGCTGGTCAGTGGCTGGTCAGTGGCTGGTAAGTGGCTGGTAAGTGGCTGGTCAGTGGCTGGTAAGTGGCTGGTAAGTGGCTGGTCAGTGGCTGGTCAGTGGCTGGTCAGTGGCTGGTAAGTGGCTGGTCAGTGGCTGGTAAGTGGCTGGTAAGTGGCTGGTAAGTGGCTGGTAAGTGGCTGGTCAGTGGCTGGTAAGTGGCTGGTCAGTGGCTGGTAAGTGGCTGGTAAGTGGCTGGTCAGTGGCTGGTCAGTGGCTGGTAAGTGGCTGGTAAGTGGCTGGTAAGTGGCTGGTCAGTGGCTGGTCAGTGGCTGGTAAGTGGCTGGTAAGTGGCTGGTAAGTGGCTGGTCAGTGGCTGGTAAGTGGCTGGTAAGTGGCTGGTAAGTGGCTGGTAAGTGGCTGGTAAGTGGCTGGTAAGTTGGCAGAAAGGGGAACTTTTTCATGCCCGCATCTGTAGGTGTGTGATAAAGGGGGGTGAGGTGCTTATGTGGTTATGCGTGTGTGAAAGAGGTGAGGTGTGTGTGTGTGTGTGTGGAGGGGGGTGAGGGGTGTGTCTGTGCGTGTGGGTGGTGGCATGAGTCAGGGTTGAGGCGTGGGCTGTGTGTGGGTATTCACCTTCTCAGGAAGTCAGGATGGGTGCCGCCATTTTGGCCTCCAACTTGTGGTCAGTCAGTGTTGCGGTCGTCTTCCACCGCCTCCGCGGCTCCGTGGATGAGCTTCATGAACAGATTTATTGCTGTAAGTGTTCAAACATGACATTATCAAACTACTTGTGGGTGAACCAAAGGGACCTAATTTCAGACGGAGATATGATTCTGTTTGGATGCTCAGCAGAAACAGAATGTCAAGTTTCAAGGGTTTTTTATGTGTACCCATGGGTAAACTTGTTTTGCAGGAAAAATGACTGCATTGGCAATTCATTACAAAAACATGGAACCCACAGTAACAGCAAACAAACAAGACAGAATATATACTTGTTTGGGTAAGACAAGAGACAAAACAATAAATACATAATGTAAATTAAAGTGCTCTGATGGCCTTTTCCATTGCAGCTGCACACAGCACGGTACAGCACAGTACAGCACAGTACAGCACGGTACAGCACGGTACAGCGCGGTACAGCACGGTACAGCACGGTACAGCACAGTACAGCACGGTACGGCACAGTACGGCGCGGTACAGCACGGTACAGCACGGTACAGCACGGTACAGCACAGTACAGCACAGTACAGCACAGTACGGCACAGTACGGCACGGTACAGCACGGTACAGCGCGGTACAGCACAGTACAGCACAGTACAGCACGGTACAGCACAGTACAGCACGGTACAGCACGGTACAGCGCGGTACAACACCGATACAGTGTGGCACAGCACGGTACAGCACGGTACAGCACAGTACAGCACGGTACAGCACAGTTACAGCACGGTACAGCACAGTACAGCACGGTACAGCACAGTACAGCACGGTACAGCACGGTACAGCACGGTACAGCACAGTACAGCACGGTACAGCACGGTACAGCGCGGTACAGCATGGTACAGCACAGTACAGCACAGTACAGCACAGTACAGCACGGTACAGCACAGTACAGCACGGTACAGCACAGTACAGCACGGTACAGCATGGTACAGCACGGTACAGCACGGTACAGCACGGTACAGCACGGTACAGCACGGTACAGCACGGTACAGCACGGTACAGCACAGTACAGCACAGTACAGCACGGTACAGCACGGTACAGCACGGTACAGCACGGTACAGCACAGTACAGCACGGTACAGCACGGTACAGCACGGTACAGCACGGTGCAGCACGGTACAGCACAGTACAGCACGGTACAGAGACCCGGTACAGCACAGTACAGCACGGTACAGCACGGTACAGCACAGTACAGCACAGTACAGCACAGTACAGCACGGTACAGCACAGTACAGCACGGTACAGCACGGTACAGCACAGTACAGCACGGTACAGCACGGTACAGCACAGTACAGCACGGTACAGCACGGTACAGCACGGTACAGCACAGTACAGCACGGTACAGCACGGTACAGCACGGTACAGCACGGTACAGCACGGTACAGCACGGTACAGCACGGTACAGCACGGTACAGCACGGTACAGCGCGGTACAGCACAGTACAGCACGGTACAGCACAGTACAGCACGGTACAGCGCGGTACAGCACAGTACAGCACGGTACAGCACGGTACAGCACGGTACAGCACGGTACAGCACGGTACAGCACAGTACAGCACAGTACAGCACGGTACAGCACGGTACAGCACGGTACAGCACGGTACAGCACGGTACAGCACGGTACAGCACAGTACAGCACGGTACAGCACAGTACAGCACAGTACAGCACGGTACAGCACGGTACAGCACGGTACACACAGGTACAGCACGGTACAGCACGGTACAGCACAGTACAGCACGGTACAGCACAGTACAGCACAGTACAGCACGGTACAGCACGGTACAGCACAGTACAGCACGGTACAGCACGGTACAGCACAGTACAGCACGGTACAGCACGGTACAGCACAGTACAGCACGGTACAGCACAGTACAGCACGGTACAGCACGGTACAGCGCGGTACAGCACAGTACAGCACGGTACAGCACGGTACAGCGCGGTACAGCACAGTACAGCACGGTACAGCACGGTACAGCACGGTCCAGCACGGTACAGCACAGTACAGCGCGGTACAGCACAGTACAGCACGGTACAGCACAGTACAGCACGGTACAGCACGGTACAGCACAGTACAGCGCAGTACAGCGCGGTACAGCGCGGTACAGCACAGTACAGCACAGTACAGCACAGTACAGCACAGTACAGCGCGGTACAGCGGGGTACAGCACAGTACAGCACAGTACAGCACAGTACAGCACGGTACAGCACGGTACAGCACAGTACAGCACAGTACAGCACAGTACAGCGCGGTACAGCGCGGTACAGTGCGGTACAGCACAGTACAGCACAGTACAGCACAGTACAGCACGGTACAGCACGGTACAGCACAGTACAGCACGGTACAGCACGGTACAGCACGGTACAGCACAGTACAGCACGGTACAGCACGGTACAGCACAGTACAGCACGGTACAGCACGGTACAGCACAGTACAGCACGGTACAGCACAGTACAGCACAGTACAGCGCGGTACAGCACGGTACAGCACAGTACAGCACAGTACAGCACGGTACAGCACGGTACAGCACAGTACAGCACAGTACAGCACAGTACAGCACGGTACAGCACGGTACAGCACAGTACAGCACGGTACAGCACGGTACAGCACAGTACAGCACGGTACAGCGCGGTACAGCACGGTACAGCACAGTACAGCACGGTACAGCACGGTACAGCACAGTACAGCGCGGTACAGCGCGGTGGGAGGCAGCCAATCAGACGGAAATTCATGAGAAGGACCCGGAAAAGCTGCCGTTGGACCACAAGCCTCTCTTCTAGTATACAAATACAGCTGGATACAAAGATACCAGAAGGTTTTTTTTTAAACAGAAACAATGCAGAATGCATTCAGTAATAATGGAGAACACAGAAATATTAATGAAATCACCATGGAAGTACAACTTTAAATCTATTCATTATCTTTTCTTTCTTTTCTTTTTTTCTGGGTGCACGCTGGCATGCATGGGTTTTCTCCAGCTTCCTCCCACCATCCAAAAACATGCATGTTAGGTTAATTGATCTCTCTAAATTGCCCCTAGGAATGAATGTGAGTGTGAATGGTTGTCTGTCTCTCTGTGTTGATCCTGTGACAGACTGGTTACCTGTCCAAGTGTACCTGCCTTTCACCTGATTATAGCTGGGATAGGCTCCAGAAACCCCCTATCTCTAACTGTGCTGAACCTACAGAAAACGTGACGTACCTGACGGCTCTCCACTGATTGATCAAAGTAAACAGTCGTCATACGTGTTTCACCTCTTCTAAAAATATCTGGCTCTGTTTTCTACAAGCCACAGAGAAAACAACAACAGCAGTAACACCTCCACATCATCCTCCATTGTTGTTTTAATTTACTGACCACCGTGTGGCACGGCAGTCCCGACCACGTCTACTCCACCCACCTCCAGGTAGTAGACTACTGCTTCTACTGTGTGGAAGCAAAACTGCCCTGGTCGCTTTTAGCGTACCGCGCTGTACCGCGCTGTACCGTGCTGTACTGTGCTGTACCGTGTCGTACTGTGCTGTACCGTGCTGTACCGTGCTGTACCGCGCCGTACTGTACCGCGCCGTACCGCGCCGTACTGTGCTGTACCGTGTCGTACTGTGCTGTACCGCGCTGTACCGTGCTGTACCGCGCCGTACCGTGCCGTACCGTGCTGTATCGTGCTGTACCGTGCTGTACCGTGCTGTACCGCGCCGTACCGTGCTGTACTGTGCTGTACCGTGCTGTACCGTGCTGTACCGTGCTGTACCGTGCTGTATCGTGCTGTACCGTGTCGTACTGTGCTGTACCGTGCTGTACCGTGCTGTACTGTGCTGTACCGTGCTGTACCGTGCTGTACCGTGTCGTACTGTGCTGTACCGTGTCGTACTGTGCTGTACCGTGCTCCCATCAGTGTATGAAGGAAGCTCCGCCCTCCGCTCTTATTTCGTTACAGACAGGAAATAGAGCCGACAAACAAGTTTGTTCCGCCATGCTAACAAACAGTTAGCTAATTAGCTTCTCAACTCCGAAGCTACAGTGGTGCCGTCTTTACTTCTAGTGTGTAGTGGAGGGTTACCTGCCTTCCAATGGACAGATAGAAACCCCACGTGGGATACGCTTTTTGCAATGTTACGTAGAAGTGCGAGGCTGTTCCCGATTCGCTCTTTTCTTCGTATTGTTTCTCTGATGAGAAAGCACAGCCGACTGGGGGGAACGCAACGCTAGCAAGTCAGCATGTGTAAGTAAACAAGGGGAAACCCTCCGTATTTCAGAAGGAGCAAGTTAAACGGGTTTTCAGTGGAAGGAGGCCTTTAAAATAAAAAAAAAGCAACAGAGCATTACACCAGGATAAAATAAAACAGCGTAAAATACAAAAGTCTACGACTTTTTATTGAGCTCATTAACAGCAACAGGAACAAAGCCATTTTTATTCTGCTTTGTCCTGAGCCTTGGGATTAAAAACCTCCATCCAGAGGGAAGGAGCTGAAACAACCTCGTAGAGGATGGGAGTCATTTCTAAGAACAGACAGAGCCATCCTCTGTACCTGTGTAATGTACAGGGAGGCTGGAGAAGATAGGGACTCACCAATCAGGACCATTTCACTACTGGATTCAGCGAGGTTTCCTCTCTGACAGAACCATGCCACTAAGCAGGAAGATGAGACAGACTGCCAATAAAGGAATCATAAAACAGAATCAAAATTTTCCAGTCTCACGATCTGCCAAGGCCTCTATGACTCTTGGCTAAAAGACTCATCTTTCAAGAATGGAAAACATCTGCTCCATTCAGAAACTGGCTCTATGAATCAGTGAATGTAATAAGCCTGAAAAAAATCAGATTTATAGACTAGAAAAATTAGCAAATGGGAAGATACGTAGAATCCTTTCTGAAACATATAGATAAATAAACCACAGTTCTTTTTCTTTACTTGTTTGTCTCCTGCATAGCGATCATCATCTATTGCGGTAATTGTGGAAAGCTAACCAACAGCAGGACATTTTCACCACACTGATCGGGTCTGAAGCTTTGGCCGTATGATTGCTGCACAACACACATTAGCTTCTGTCACTGCTCACCTACATTAAGCGCTCTGAGGAGGAAAGTGCAGCTGTGCAAAGGACCTGGTGGGAGGGATTAGTCAGCCTGAGCAGCAGAAGAAAACAGGCTTTACGGAGCTTTACGCTAGCAGAGAAGATGGTAAAGATAAAACCTGTCAAGGTGACGCAACGAAGTGAAAAAGGGAGATTTCAGATAAACTGGATGAAAACATTAGAACCACCAACATTCCAACACCCTAAAGCAGGTCTGCGACATTCAGAGAGCCATTTTTCACCAACCAGCTCAGGAAAAATCGCTCAGAGCCACTGAGGCTCTATGGCCTTTTGAAAAGAGCCAGCTTGTCATGTTTGATAAATAACTATTGTAGAAAATTTGCTGTTATTCAAAAGGAATCAGTTTTATTTCTACTTTAGGTTTTATAATAAAAAAAAGTTTCAAAAGAGGAAATGCATTTTCCACAATCCACGATTTTCATCAATAGGGCTTAAATGTATAAAAATGTTAAATAGATCAATAAAATGTAGATATTTGGGTAAATTAGGAGGGAAAAAAAACCTAATTTCTATCTTTTGACAAAAGAAATATATTTAACGAATATATTACAGGTACTTTTAGTGCCATTGTGTTGTGGAAATTCAGTGCACAGTTGTGTGAAAAAGTGTTTGCCCCCTTTCTGATTTCTTTTTTTTTTTGTCATGTTCAGTCACACTTGATACTTCAGATCATCAAACAAATTTAAATATTAGACAAAGAGAACACAAGTAAACACAAAAGGCAGTTTTTAAATGAAGATTTAAAGACCATAAGTTAACTGTGGTTTATCATCTTTGGAAAGCTGAGTTCAGTTTCTCTATCCAAACCCAGGCCTGATTACTGCCACACCTGTTCTCCATCAGAAATCACTTAAATAGGACCTGCCTGACAAAGTGAAGTAGACCAAAAGATCCTCAACAGCTAGACATGTAAAAGGAACCATGAATTCTGCTTCTACCAAACAATCCTGAAAGAGAATGTCCGGCCATCTGTTGGTGATGTGGTGGTTTACTGACCGTTTAAGACTACGTGCCAAGGACACAACTGTAGATTACAGTGTCCTACAGACAGTTTAACTCCACGTGGCATTTGATAGCTGCTTAGGAATGTAAACAATGGAAGATCACTTTAATGCAGACGTGTCTTTAGCAGACTCAAAGGGCTGATGGTTCCTGTAGTTCATTTGGGGCATCTCTCAGTGCAGCACAGGGAAGGACTACAGTACAAGCCACCGGAAGGGGACGGACTTTAAGCCAGGTCTTAAAAGGGCAGACAAAACAGGAAAAGGGCGCTCTAGTCGGGACTCGGGAGACTGAACTCAAGCTTGGAGGAGTAGACAGCTAAGATAAACTTGAGTGCCGGACACAGAAGCGGAGTCTGATTTACACAGCTCACTAAGTTATCTTGTAATAAACGTGATCCTGTGATCGTTTGCTGCATCCTCCGGCTCTCTTGCTTGAGCTGGCTGAACCAACCGTACTGAAAAGCTCTGTACTCTGACTCATAAGACATTAGCTTCTCTTCTCATTATGCCTAAACGAACAGCTCTTCTGATTGGCTGCCAGAAGGGCTAAACAACCTCAAGCTGAAGCACACTTGGGTTCTGCAGCAGAACAATGATCCAGAACACACCAGCAAGTCCACCTCTGAATGGCTTAAGAACAACAACATGAAGACTTTGGAGTGGCCTAGTCAAAGCCCCCACCTGAATCCCATTGAGATGCTGTGGCATGACCTTAAAAAGGCGGTTCATGCTGGAAAAGCTTAGTTACAGTTGTTGCTGCTAGGGTTGGGCATCGTTTGAATTTTAACGATTCCAGGTTCCGATTCGATTCCCTTCTTTCGATTCTGGTTCCAAACAATTCTCGATTCAGATTTTTTTTTTTTCTTAAAGGCCTCCCTTCCACGGAAAACCCGTTTAACTTGCTCCTTCTGAAATATGGAGGGTTTCCCCTTGTTTACTTACACATGCTGACTTGCTAGCGTTGCGTTCCCCCCAGTCGGCTGTGCTTTCTCATCAGAGAAACAATACGAAGAAAAGAGCGAATCGGGAACAGCCTCGCACTTCTACGTAACATTGCAAATAGCGTATCCCACGTGGGGTTTCTATCTGTCCATTGGAAGGCAGGTAACCCTCCACTACACACTAGAAGTAAAGACGGCACGACTGTAGCTTCGGAGTTGAGAAGCTAATTAGCTAACTGTTTGTTAGCATGGCGGAACAAACTTGTTTGTCGGCTCTATTTCCTGTCTGTAACGAAATAAGAGCGGAGGGCGGAGCTTCCTTCATACACTGATGGGAGGCAGCCAATCAGACGGAAATTCATGAGAAGGACCCGGAAAAGCTGCCGTTGGACCACAAGCCTCTCTTCTAGTATACAAATACAGCTGGATACAAAGATACCAGAAGGTTTTTTTAAACAGAAACGATGCAGAATGCATTCAGTAATAATGGAGAACACAGAAATATTAATGACATCACCATGGAAGTGCAACTTTAAAGGATTTTTTGGTCACTAGTGGCCTTTATGTGACAGTGTACAGCAACAGGAAAGGGGCAGAGAGAGTGGGGAGTGACATGCAGCAAAGGGACCTGGACCGGGAATCGAACTGGGGCCGACTGCGCTGAGGAGCTGTAGCCTCTGTTCATGGGGCGGCTGCTCAACCAACTGAGCTAATCACCGCCCCGATTCTGATTTTTTTTAACGGGGTAGGGTAAAATAAAGTTTACTTTTTTTTTTTATTGACAACTAAATCAAATATTAGACATGGACATTAATATAGTAAATTAAAGCTCTATTTATGTTCTTACCAAAGGCATTTAATTGCATTTCAACTAAAAAAAAAAAAAATGTAGAAATAAATGTAGAAGAAATAAAAATTATCCTTGGCCGGGGAAAATTTGAAATATTTGAACCATTACAGGCTACATATAAACTACAGGCAAAATAATTTTATAAATATCTCCAGGTCGGACACTGTGGCTCTCATTTATCAAACGATCGTACGACGAAAATCTGTGCGTACGACCATTTCCACGCAAGACTTGGCATTTATAAATTTGGACGTGATCGTAGGATACGATCAAATCTCACGGCAGCTCTGAGTTCATGTACGCAAGTTTGAGTCAGAGAGGGTTTGCAGCAGCGCAGCAGAACATGAAGATATTCATTAATAAATGACAGTTTGTGGTTTGGTTAAGCATTCACATATCCAGCACTAAGAACAAATCCATTTGCAAAGAAAAAGGAAAAGGAAAAAAAGAATGTAGAATATATCCCCCAAATTAATTCCTCCATTTATCTCAAGAAGTTATTAAAATCATTAACATATAGTTCTAAGAGACAAGTGCTTTGCACTCTTCATGCATCTCATCACCCCGCTGATAAACCTGCCACATCGGAGCGCAGGTAGGTCAGTACGCACACACGTGCAGGTGCCCAGGTGGAGCGCTGCTTCTGGCTGCAGGAAGGCAGGTGGGTGTTGGAGCAGCAGGATGAAACGCTGCTTTATACTCGGAGAAAGTCTACAATACACTCCTGTCCTGTGCAGTGCTGCACATCGCCTGGACAGCTGATGGAGAGTTTTGATAAGGTCAGAGGAGCAGAAGCGCCCGGAGCTGCTCTGCAGCCCCCACTGGGCTGTACGGAGGAGACCGGAGCTGATCCGTCATTTCTAATAAGTAATCTAAACCTTACAGTTGCATAAGTGCTCAGTCAGACTGTCCCTTAGCTTTGCTAATGCAAGTTATCATTTCTTCTGTCCCTGTCTGGGTCAGGCTCGGATCTGACCGGCATCCACCTGTTTGAGTGCAGCGGTTGGACTCATGACAGGTGGGGGCCGGTGAAACATCTTTTGGTGGCGAGTTTCATATTGGACCACTTTTTCTTGACCCATTGTGACGTTGCTATCGGATGTGGGCTACTATTAAATTTCATAACTAATAAAATGAATAAACCGTATCAGCCAGGCCTAGATTGAGACTTTTATTAATATCTCAGCCGGTCGTTCAACACCAGTGAGGCTGACTGATCCTCGTCTGTGCAGCGTTTTTGTGCACGTCTCTGACTCCGGTTTTTAAGCTGCACAACACCTCTTTCATCTTCTCCACCTCACAAATGAGGAATTCTGTCTTGACCCCCCCAAAAGGTTCTTTTTTGGCAGAATTTCTCCTCTCCATGGTTCAACCTCCCTGGGCGAAGCCTCATAGTCATGCACGTTTAAAGGGACCAGAGGCAGGAATTAAAAAACAAACAAACATGAATGTCCCTTTTCTTCATACTAATGGGTGATGAAGCGCTACAAACCAAAAATAACGTTTCCACCACGTTTCTCTCCGTTGCCTTGAACAGGCTGTGTGCTGCATAAAGCTGCAATTCGGTGTCCGAATTTCCCGCGCTGCCCTGCGGACGTGACGTCAAATGACGCCACATCCGCAGTTTTGATGCAGGAAGAAGACGGTCGCGGTAAATTCAAACACTGAGTGATTGTTATGGATTATTCTGCCGTCAGCAAACGATCCAGATCAACTGAAAGACACTAAAAAGTGGAACTACGGAGAAAAAGCTTATTAAACAACATTATAGCTTCAGTTTGTGCTCCGTGACGGCTTGGCTCGTGGCTGCAGTTACCTGAAGCGCCAGTCGCAGCAGTCGCAAGTTTCGTTTCTTAATCTTGCCTCAAGTCCCATTAAGGGTGTAACCGTGGGCGTGACATTTAAATGACGATGGATTTCAGCCGTGGCATTTATCAAGACTCTTTTGTTCGTACGACGAGATTAGTCCGCCACAAACATTTTAATACATCACACGTGGGTCCAATCGTACGACCATTTTTATGCTCAGATGTGCACTAGTTTCTACGCTCGCTTGATAAATGAGGGCCCGTGCGTCTACTAAAATGGATGCTCCCCAATCTTTCAGATGATTTTAACTCATTAGAAAATACTCTTTTAGATAGTCATAAACAAGGTCACTTTGTTTCCAAATTCTATTCCAAATTGCAACATTTGAAGACAGACAGACTATCATTTCTTCAGAAACTATGGGAATCACAGTTGAAAACATTGATTGACAGTGAAATATGGAAAGAAATATTACGTTTACCATTGAAAATATCCATATGTAACAGATTCAGAGAAATGCAATATAATATCTATATATATAATATATATAATAATATCTATAATATAGTGAATACACAGCGGGGGGTCCCTCCAAACTGCCCAAAATGTAAGACTATTCTTGGGACAAGATTTCACTGCCTCTGAAAATGCAGAAAAATTCAATGATTTAGGCAAACTATATGTGATGAGATCAGTGTGATAATTAAAGCAACCTTTACCGATGTTGCATTCTTACACTATTTTTCTAACAGGGTAAAATGCTATGAATGAGGTAATGGAACTCTAAAATACAAGACAGACCCACCATTAATCAAAATAAAATATTATTCCAATCTCTAAATATTCAATGAAAACTCCAACCAATCCTTGAAGTGGGGTGCACCTCTCGGATTGTCCAACAGGACCTGCCTGTCAGACCTTTGATTCTGCATTGGGAGGTGGAGGGAATGAAGGGGTGTGTCTTAGGAGTGAGGCGGGACTGTTTATATTCAAATAATCTTGCTGTGCTTTCTGAAAAGCAAGATTGGTAAAGGCTGCTTTAAGAAGCAACTACAGCCCAACCCAATACTAGGCACACAGGAAGTGACACAATACATCTTACTGCAACGTCAGCACCCCCTCATTTTACGGGGGCGTTTCCAACATGTTTGCACCCGCTGTCATTTGCACGATCATTCTTTATAAATCACTCGCAAAACGTGCTTCAGGCCCTCGCGCAAAATTCTAGATTGTACGGGCAAATTACTGCATGGGAATCTTTATCTTGGTAGATCTGGCCCTATATGGGCTACAGAGTCTGCTACGAAGTCCACGCACTCTGAAGCAGCCTCCTGAAACGGTAGCTGCTGAAATGAGACATCCAAGCCAACGAGAATTTCCCATAATGCTCCAGTCCTGTTGCATAGCAACTGCAGACTCCACTAGGCATTCTGTCCACTTATTCCTTCCGATTCACTGTGAAAACTAAATTGGAACCAGGCGTTTTATTCCTTTTCATTTATCTGTGGTTACCTGAACACAAACACCCCGCTCGTTAACACCTGAATAATGTCAGACAGATGCATTTTATCGGGTAAAACCTCTCTTTTTAAGCTTGTCTGCATATTCTTTAATTTTCCACAGAGACTCTGTTGTTTCTAATGGGTTAACACTAGGGCTGGACGATAATTCAATATCAATATATATCGATGGATAGAGGTTTTTTCAATATAAAAAAAGAGGGTCAATAAAAGTTCAACATAGAAGCACAGTTTTCTGCAGTAGCCTATCAGGTAGCATGATACTACAGTCACTCCTTCATCCAAACCAATCACAAACGCAGACCAGGCAAAGGCTGAACTGGAATTCAGTGTTATTCTCCTTTCAGACTTCCACTGGAAAGTGGTAATATTGTGAACTCTGTCCTTTACAACGCTGCATTCAGACATGTGCACCGGTCTTTTACCTCGGAGATGTAGCAAACATGTACCGGCTGCTCTACATGTCATAAGAGCGGAAATGTTGCGGCACGTCGTTTTAGCTGAAAGCACAAGAAAATGTTCTGGACAGAGTTGAAGGGAGAGCGGGGCTGTGCCGACTTTTCTGCAACATTTTGTGATGTATGAAAGCGCCGGGACACAATAGGACCGCAAGGAAGCGGCTGTTTGAAAAGACGAGTCTGTTTAAAGAGCGGACGGATTTTACCGCTCATGTTCCACAATGCAGGTCTGAAAACGGCTTTAGTGTGAATCTTTATTATGAGTAGGTCTTTCAGCAAAAGCTTAAATGACCAGGGTTGCACCTAAAATAGCTTTTAATTTGATAATGGCTTCTTTTTTTTTTTTGATAAATATCGATATCGATCGATATAGATTTTTTTTTTATCGATAATCTTTTTTTCTATATTGGCCAGCCCTAGTTAACACTTTATTTAACACTTAAAAATCCACAAATATATCCAAATATTACACTCGTAGCTCTGTTGCTTATTCCTTCCCATCTTGTGTGCGATGAATTCTGGGATAGGCGAGGCCACGAAGGATACATCGCATGTATTCTTCGTTTCAGGCCTAACGGAGTGCGGGTTAGTAGGCTGGATTCAGAGGCTCCTCCAGACATTTCTGAAATGGGACAGTACTTGACGTACTGTGACGTATGCAGACAAAGAATCTGCACTTCACAGCGTGCAGCAACAACCTCTGCTTTCTGAAATGCAGAAACATCTTCTATAGCGCCTTTAATCCTGGTGGATTATGTTAGAAACACTGGGCCCTGGTTACCTTGGTTGGCTCTACGCGCCGTGAAGTGCAAGAGAAATAACTAACTTTAACATTACAATAAGAACATAAGAATTAAATCTAAAGACATGGAGGAAAGATCTTCAGGCAGCAGCAAGACAAAAGAGACCTGCTTACAGAAGTGATGATAAGAAACTGGCCAAACATTCACCACAACAGCAACAACCATCTGGCAGGCGGTTGCTGCAACCTCCACCCTGACATACCCGCTCCGTACTAGCTGCATGGCAGGTGTGAAGAGGATCCCTGCAGGACCGCCTACCCAGCACGCCGCCTGAGGCTGAAGCCAAACAAACTTTAAAGGAAAAGCAGAAGCCAGCCAGCTGCTCCAAGACAGAAACAGCAGACAAATGACTGGAAACAGAAAACACGAACACGGGGATTTTTCTGTTCTACGGCAAACAAACATACAGTCGTCCTCAAAATGGATCCACTCCAATTCAAGACAGAAGACATTCAGCGGTCATTGAAAGAAGTTGAAATTGACAAAAGTAAAAATATATAAAAATTCTACAAAAATCATGATTTTGGATCAATATTAAAAACAAACACACAAAAAATAACACAAGTAAACAAGCATGATGGGGCTCCCAAGCTAAAACTTTATTGAGCGAGAGACATTAGGCTCGTTGGGATTGACAGCGTCTGATTACCGTTTGACTTAAAGGAATAGTTCACCCTAAGAATGATGTAACTTTATTTTCCACTTACCCTGATGGTGAGCAAGACTCTGGACCACTTTTTTAATATGTAAAATGCAGCCGGAGATCAGAGCGGCTTCTCGTTCCCCCCCAATGGAGTTCGCCAGGGTCCGAGCCAAAAAGGTCCATAAAAGTCCACAAAAACTTGTCAATATTCCTCCAAACTGCTCGTCCAATGTAATCCAAGTGTCCTGAGTGGGTAGCGTCCAGAATTTACTGGAAACTACGCCATTTAGTATATTTTTAGAGTCTAAACAAGACAACATCGCATGCCCAGCAAGCACGCCGATGCACGTTCACGAAACTACGGAAGCCACGGCAGACGAGATCGCGCGTTCTCTTTTTCTTTCTTTCTTTTAGATCAATATCCAACCCCTCCTGTGTTTGTCCCGGTTTGTTTAGAGCTCTCGTGCTCTCACCACAATGTAAACAGTGAATTTCTTCTTCTACGCTTGCATTATCGGCAGAGTAGGCTCTGAACGCCGAGGCTTCCGTAGTTTCGGGACCGTGCATGTGCGCATTTCATGGACGTAAACAATACTCCTTTTTAGACTCTAAAAATCTACTAAATGGCGTAGTTTCCAGTAAATTCTGGACGCTACCCACTCAGGACACATGGATTACGTGGGACGAGCAGTATGGAGGAATATTGACAATTTTTTGTGGACTTTTATGGACCTTTTTGGCTCGGACCCTGGCGAACTCCATTGGGGGGGGGGACGAGAAATCACCCTGAACTCCGGCTGCATTTGACATATTAAAAAAGTGGTCCAGAGTCTTGCTTACCATCAGGGTAAGTGGAAAATAAAGTTACATCATTCTGAGGGTGAACTATTCCTTTAAAGTTCAGACCAGAGCTGCGGAGTCATCAGGGACCATGAACGCATCATCTCACCCGGACAAGTTCTCCAACGTGAAAACTGCAAGGACCATGAACGCATCATCTCACCCGGACAAGTTCTCCAACGTGAAAACTGCAAGGACCATGAACGCATCATCTCACCCGGACACGTTCTCCAACGTGAAAACTGCAAGGATGAAGGATCTCGCAGCGTTTGCCTTTATTCAGCTCAAAGTTACTGAACGGTGTGCAGATGTGATCGTGTCTAATTCCAGAGTACTGACACAGCATGTTGCTGACGCTGAGTACATGAACTTGTACTGTACTGTAGTAGAAACGTCTGCAGAAAGAACGTTATTTACCTGTTCAGGTGCTACATGAACGACAGCAATCTGGGAAATGTCCAAGCTCACATATACAAAACTTAAATGGTTTGCCTTGTCATGAATTTAAAACTAATAAAAGAAATAGAAACTTTTTTCCGTTTTTTTTTTTTTAGATGGAGGTAGAAATAATTATTACAACCTCCCCATAAATACTGTCCTAGGAGGTTAATTCACATCTTCACTGCAGGTTCTCACTTCTTTTTTAAATCTTTACTCCCTCTTATTGTTAAATGTGTTGAGGGTCTGAAAGGCTCCTATAAATGCACCATATTATCATTATCATTATTATTATTATCATCATCATTATCATTATCATTAAGGGTTTGTACTCATGGATAACATGAGGGGGGGTACAAAGGGAGTAGGTATGGATACACCCTAGGGACGCACCGATGCATCGGCTGGACATCGGTATTGGCCGATGTTTGCCTTGTTAACTGCCATCGGCCAATAAAAATGACGTTCACCGATGGCAGTGGCCGATTATTATATACCTATATATGTATATATATATATATATATATATAATGATTTACATGTCATCAACCACTGTTCTTAAGAAAAACTCTTTTCTGGGCGGGTGGGGGGAGATACTGGTAGAAGGCATCCACGCACTTTCCTCAGTAGAGAAACAAAGATGGCGGCGGTCGTGTGGCAATATTTTACCGTTTCAGAAAAAGATCAGCGTTACACAGTTTGCAGTACATGCTCCACAAATATTTTTTATTGGGCCATGAAAATAATCTTCTCACTGAGTAAGTTTTTGTTTATTCGGCTAAAAACACTCAATTTTGTTGGGCAATATACTGAAGCATCTTTTTAGTGATTATCAGTCCCAGGTTTTTGAAAAGTTTTCAGAAAAGAGCTTGTTATAACTAATGTCAACCACAAAGTGACATTAAAAGGTTGTTTCTGTTCATAAATTGGTCTGATTGAATTTGTGCTCATTCAAGGAGACTGATGAAGAGCTGAAAGACTTGTAAATTTCTGTGGCACAAAGGAAGTAATAAATAAAAACAGTTTTAACCACACTTAGACACCTAAACACATAAAATAACAACAGCTCACAACCACTTCTGAGGGGCGGGCCATATAGTGTGTGGAAGGAGGGGAGGGGCCGGTTGGGGGGTCATGCCCCCTACGCGACCCCACTCCCGGCATGACTTGGCACTGCCCCTTAGTTTTAACTGCAAACAACACACATCTTACACACACAGTCATGAGCCGGGGGTGGGGGGGGGGGACAGGGTCCTTTCATACCCCAGTCTCCCGGGCGCTGCTGGGGGGAGGGGGGGACAGTGGCTACTTCACGCGCCAGTGGTTAAGGCTGGCTGCATTGCGGGGGATCTGCTGGCCTGGGGGATGCCTGGCCTGCTGCGTCCGGGGGTGGGGGATGGGGGTGGTGGTGGGGGGGGGAACGTGTTGGGGGCTTGGAGCTAGCGGCTCCTTCCCCGGCCCGAGCTAACACTCAGGAGGCACGAGGGCATGGGCAAGAGAGAGGTGGGTATGTGAGAATAATGAATGAGAGTGTGAAAGAGGAAATGTGGGAGGGAGGAACTTGGGCTGGAAGAGGGAGGAGATGTGGGTAAGTGGTTGAAAAAGAAAAAAAAATAAAAAATAAAAAATAAAAATAGAAACCATCGGCCAAGTTGTTATGTTAAACATCGGTATCGGTATCGGCCCAGACTTTCACAATCGGTGCATCCCTAATATATGTGTACATACATACATACATAAACCTTGAAGTGTATCCAAACCACAAGAGAGTCCAATATCTTTTAAATTTGAATGTACTTATCTGATTGGACCTCTGATTTTATTTTTATTTGATTCATTTGTTATTTTTTTCCCTCTTCATTTATTGTCATATTTTATTATATGTATTATTTTGAATGTTTTCATACTTGCTGGTTTGTCTTAGCCAGCACTGAAGTTTACAAGAATTTGCCAAATTTTAAGATTCATGACAAACTAAGATCACATCAATCAGACGTGTTTTCACGTCTTTATCAGATGTTTAAATGATGCTGCAGCAGCGGCTGGAAATCTCTCACAGACGTGATGTCGGTGGGATCCCGTCACGGTCGGATGATTGTTCTACACGCGGTTTTAGAAGCGGTAAATACATGAAAGATGGTTTCAGAACAGCTGGAAACTGGTTTGTGTGGTGGAATCAAACCTGCAAGACCCGAACGGAGCGGACTAGAACTGCAGGACGAACTAGACCGGGACCGGTTCATGGAAGAGTCAGGAGTCAGTGACGCTTCGCCGTGGCCCCCACGTGACAAATAATAGCCTTTAAAAATGAGAAGAAAACAACTTACGGTTCCAGCCGAGCTTTAGGGAGTCCTCAGTAATCAATCAATTTGACTTTTATTCCGTTTGCATTCAGACTCTTTTATCTCGGAGCTGAGGCGGACTTGTCCGTGAGGAAGCGGCGTGTTTATAAAGACATCTCTGATTAAATAGCAGATTGACTTAACGGCTTATTCTGCCATGAAAGTGTGAAAGCGGCTACATACAGCTTTCATTTAGCTGTTCTTAAGCTGTTCCTTGTTAGCTTAACAAGCACCGTGGTTAAACATGCCGGTGGCTGTTTATGCTGAAATATGAGTCACGTTTCTGCTTGTTGAACAACCGTTACTTATTGCCTCCTCCAAGCAGGTTTTGTTGTTTAAGTTACCACTCGTGAAGGTTGTACTGCACCAACTGATGTCGCTGCACTCGTTATAATCTCCACCTGGACCACCTCTGTCCTCCTGCTGCCTGCACTCTCCCCCCCTCCCTCACTCTCTCTGTCCAAGCGCAGCCCCGCCCCTCAGTGATCAGAGAGCAGCGCTTCATGAGAAGGTCCCGCCTGCGGCTTGGAGGACGAGGCGGAGTCGGACATTAGGCGGGGTCGGACGTCCGACTCCGCCCACATTACTGTTTTAAGCCGCCCATTATAATCCTTCCCCCTATCCCTAACCCTAACCCTAACCTCACTAACTGATCACGCCCATCGGATGTCCAGCGCCTCCTAATATCAGTCTCCTGCAAGCCGCAGGCGGGGGTACTTGGGCTTCATGGCGCTGTGGAAAAAACTGCAGCCATCGGCCACTATCGGAGCCAAGTTCAGCCGATACGATAGTTTGTAAAATGTCCTATTAATCCGATTAATCAGTTTGGCCATATATATATATATATATATATATATATATATATATATATATATATACACACACACACTGTGTATACATCCTGCTGTCTCCGCCTGTCCCACATGTCCTCCGTTGAACATCAGTTACTTGTTCCCTCCTTCATCTGTCCACAGCTTTGCTCAGGACAAACTGAAAACTGCACCTCTCCACAGGTCTGTGACAACCCTTTCATTGATTCACATGCTGTCAAGTTCGAGGTTTCATACTTGGGAATCATCCTCATTAATCACGTCCAGTGGATGAAGTTAGGCGCAGATTTCAGCTGAGGTGGAGAGACATCACAACGAGCTACAACTGTGTCACAGCAGCAGAGTCCCAACACTGGTACGAATGAAACTTTAGAACTTCAACTTATAACTGAAGACCTGAATCAGTTTAAAGATAAGAGTGAACATGTCTCCATCAAACACACGGAATCAGTTTCATTATGACAACAAACCAGGTCCAACAGCTCTATTTATTTATCTCATTTTCAGTTTCAATCCCAAAAGTACATTTTTAACAGAATCAGAACTTCAAAGATCAAAAAGGGTAAAGAATGAAAGCTTGTACTTGTCTAGTCCTGACCCTGTTGTGGTTCCAAGAGGTCCCTTTAAAATCAGGATTTAGGAAAATGAATGGCAGAAAAGCCTTGAGGATGCAGAGCTGTTCTGCAGCTGCTGGTCCAGGACTGGCCAGCTCCTGGTTTTCATGTTGAGGTGGCTCCCTCTGCTGGTTCCTCATGCTGACACGGTTCCCTCGGACAGGGTTCCTGCTCCAACATGTGCTGGAACGTCACCACAGACGGTGGTCTGGAGTTCACCCTGAGCTACATCCAGGATCCGAGCAAGCTGACCATCCTCACAAAGACCCTCCAGCTGGTGCGGTGGCCATCCTGCCGTGCTTCATCACCTCCAGAGGGGAGAAGCATCTGGGTTCTGCAGCAGCTGCCTGGTGTCTTCGGGGTGCTGCGTTTCCTCCATGACTGGGCCTGCAGACTATGGCTCTGCACTGTTAAAAAACTGTAATATCACAGATTTTGTCTGTGATATTACAGTTTTCCCCCAATTTTTTAAAAAATATGGAATAACGATAAAATTATGGAAATAGGCTGTGAATTTACAAGTCTCACATGAAATAACATGAAAAGCCTGTAACTGTAAAAAGACATGAAGTTTCCATTTTTTAAGGAAGATGCCATTTTATTTCACACAAAAGAATGCTAAAATACATTTTCAGTGTATTTTCTGATAATATTTCTTCATAGCAAAGGAAAAATGTTTTTGGTAATTTCATGTATTTACACTTACGAGTATCTGGGCTGGAGTTGACATGAAAGACTTCTTTATATTGATCTATTATTTTGGTTTGGGGATTATTATTGTTTTATTTTATTTTTTAGTCAAATCAATTTAAAAACTCCTCTTTAATCTGAAACAAGATTTTAATTCACTCAAACTAAATTTATTAAGTTGTTTCAGTTTAGCATGCATGAACAACAAAGGGGGCGGGGCTATTTTCAAAATTCAACATATCTGGACCACAAAGGCTCATGGGAAAAGCAAATTCAACAGGAAATGGGCTGTATGCACGGCTGTCGCTGCACGATCTGTTCAGGAAGCACGATCTGTAACGTCACCTCATCTGCACATGTGCGGAAAAAGAATACTTCCAGGTCGCCTGTCATCTCCTTTTTTTATATTTTCTCTAGTAAATTTTTAATAAAAGCTTAGGGAATAAATTAGTTGGAAAAAATTTATAAGTTAGAATATTTATGTTAAGACTCCGTAAATTTACTGTTACTAGTCCGATAATTATGTATATTATTTCGGATTCTCCAATTATTCTTCATTTTTTTATCTGGGTTTCTCCCCCTACATTTCTTTCCCCCTTCGCAGACCTTTCCCCTTCCTGCTACCTACTTCTTTTCTATCTCAGTTCTTCCTCCGGTTACATCGTATTTTTTACGTTTTCCTCCTTTTATTGGATTTTCATGCTGTTGCATTCGCCGGGGACTCGGATGTGGATTCCCTAGCCCTGGCTGCTTTACGTCTTTGGTGGTAACTCATTATTTCATCCATTATTTTTTAACCATCTTGTTTCCCTTCTCCCATTATTTTCCCCCTCTTATTTCTTTTTTGCCCGGCTCTTGCCCCTTTTTCTTCTTACCTCCCCCCCTCCCTCTTCCCGCTTTACCTATTGACTTTTTTTCCTTCTCCCCCGATCACCGTCTTCCCCCCCCTTCTAAATATTGCATTAATCTCTTTTCCTATTACCTAATTCCTCCTTCTTCCCCATCCCTGCTCTTTTATCTTTTTGGATGCACGCTCCTCTCTCACTATCACACCCTCCCCCCCCCTCCCCTTCTCCATCACTTTCTTTTGCTCCCTTTAATTACTACTCTCCCTTTCCTCCTATTATCACCTTGATTTATTTACCTCCAGCCCCATGAGCGGGTCCCTCTTCACTTAGGTAAACTCCCCCTGGCCGGGCCTCAGGGCCCTGGGGTCCCCTGGACTCCGGGCCTTTTCTGATCCCCCTTACGCCTCTGGCTTTACGCTCCCCTCATCTCTGTTCCCCCTTCGATCATCGTCTACTACCGCCTCTTCGACCCCTGTGCGGTGGAGGGAATACCTTGACTCCCTCCTCCATCCCCCATCACGTCTTCCCTTTGGGGACCTAATTTTGCCACTCACGTCTTCCCTTCTGTCACTGGGCTTGGGGTCTCCGCGGGCTCTTCTATCCCTCGGTTGTCGTCGCCCCTGTGGTCGACTCCTCTCCGCCCGGCCCCTCTTGGTGCTTTGATCCTCCCGGGTTTTCTTAGCCTACACCCCTTGCCTCTCCGCATTGACCCCCTTGCAGCACTTCGTCTACCTCATCAGCAGTGCCCCCCCTCTTCAACTGATTTGGGTGGTCCCCCCTCCTTAGGGGTCACCCTTCTCATCCTCCCTCTTAGGTTCTTTCACTTCTCCTCGCCTCCCTGGTCCATTCTATTCTCGAACCCCTTAGAATTGAGGAAACCGCCGTGTGGTTTTCTTTCCCTTTTCGTGGGCCGCTTACCCTGCCTACACTCTCTTCCGCCCCTCACTCTCCCTTGTCCCTCGCCCCCATTCTACTTCTCCCTTCCAGTCTTCATGATTGCGTTCTTTCATATCCCCCTCCATCTCCCTCCCTCTCTCCTCCCTGTGGCCGTTCCCCCACCCCCTATTCCCGCTCCCCCCTCCCTTCCGCCCTTCGCCCCCCCCTACCCCTCCCTTCCCGCGTCCGCCTTTCCCCCCCCTTATTCTCCCCCCGCTGCCCCTCCTCCCCTTCCCTTCTTCCCTTCCTGTTCATATTTTTTCGCCCCATTTTGTTTAGGCCGTCCTGCTTGGGGCCCCAGCTTGCATCCTTACTATTTGCACCTTCTGCGTCCTTCTTGCTCCCTCTTGCCGCCATCTCCTCCTCTTCCCCTGCGTCTCCCCCATCTCTATTACTGCCGCACTATAGCACCTCCACCTCCATCCATGACCCTCGCCCCGCCGGTGGTTCCTCTCCCTTCCCGGTGGAGTTCCTTCCCTCCCCGGTGGGTTCGTTTTCTTATCTTCTTATCTTCTTACCAGGATGGATTGGGGGTGGTGACTCACCTATCCGTCCTCCGCCCTGCTGCGGTCCTTCATCGCTCCGTCCCGCTTATGAGCTAGCCATAGCCACTCACCTTACTGCCCCCCCTCCCCTCCCTCTTCTCCCTTCCCCATGCTGCGCTCCATCTCAAAAAAAATCTTCGCCAGCGGCCGATAACCCCTCCCAGGGGCCCGGCCCCCCCTAGATATGGGAGCCCCCCTCTCCGGGGACCTAGAGCCCCCCCCCCCTTTATGTCCAGGCCTCTCCCTCAGCATCCCCCCCCCCCCCCCTGGTCCCCCCCCCCCCCCCACCCCCCCCGGGGCCCCCCACCCCGGCACTCTCCCCCCGCGCCGGACCCCCCCCCCCGACCCCGCCCGGGGGACCCGGCCCCCCCAGCACCCCCCCCCCACCCGAAAGCGGAAAAGCCGCTTGCCAATGCCTTTTACGCCCCTGGCAAAACTTGCCCCCGTTGAATCTGCTGGATTTAGGAAAATAATGTCCTTCAAATAATAACTTCCATCCTTGATAATAATTACAAATAACAGATGGGGGAAATGAACATTATTGATTTTAAAGTGATGAATGCTGTACTGAAATTAAAATTGCTGCAGATGTTTATATATATATATATATATATATATATATATATATATATATATAACACACACACACACACACACACACATATATACAAAGAAAACGGTTTATGGTTTAGTTTCCCTTCACATCTTTTTGTATCAGAATACCGTAACATTCTTTTAACCAGATTTAACAGCTACAGGAACTGCCCTGACTGGAGACAGAAACTTTCTGTGGACGTTGATGTTTCACTACTAAAATCTTTGTCATGTAAAATGTCACCACTTGCATCCATTAAGTGAACGATGGCCCAAAGTATTTTTTACTCCAAGTCCTATAGTATAAGGTTTTTCTCTTATGTAGAATATTTCTATCATTCCAAATAATCATAATATGTGGAGTGAAATTATGTTTTTATAACACTTTCCAAGACCTGTGTGGTAATCTGACAATTTAATCTGTAACTTCAAGGGATCAAAATCACATCTGCAAAACATCTGCAGCCATTTTAATTTCAGTCCAGCATTCAATAATGTTCATTCCCCCATCTGTTACTTTTCTTTTCTTAAGGATGGAAGTTATTATTTTCCTAAATCCAGCAGATTCAACGGTGACCTGGAAGTTTTCCTTTCCGCACATGTGCAGATGAGCTGACATCACGGATCGTGCTTCCTGAACAGATCGTGCAGCAACGACGACTCCACTACTTCCTGAACTTAAGACAGCACCTTTGCTTCCTCTCTTTCATTATGGGACAAACTGATTAATCCAGGTGTGTCTGACCTAAATAACTGGCCAAACACACTTGGATTAATTAGTTTGTCCAGTAATGAAAGACAGGAAGCAAAGGTGCTGTCTGAACTTCAGGAAGTAGTGGAACCGTGCATATAGCCCATTACCCTCTTATGATTGTGATCCTATAAATTTAAGTTAAGTTTTTACTGTCTTTGTTATATTCACATTCAGAAGAAGTTGTTTACAAATTCTGTTCAGTTTGGATGTTAAAATTGCATCATCAGTGTGAAGGACAGTTCAAGGAGATAAAATCGCCACCGATGAGTGATGTTTAAGACAGAATTAACATATTCTTTTTGTAAATTGTGCTTCTGTTCAATCAGACTGGAATTATTCTGATGCAAACTATACCAGTATAAATTTGCACTAAGAGCAAAAACTAATGCTGCAGTGGTGACTATTCGATCAGCCACTGGTGACTTCTCTCCCTGAAGAGTTGGGAACAGTGATATTAACCCTGATTTTGTGTATTCTAACAGTTTTTACCGTATGTCTAGGTGATTTTCTCATTATTATACATCTTAAATTCCTTCATTAAACATTAAGATGCCAAAATAAAACAAAGATTTCATGTAAAAGCAAAGTTATAAACTGTATCTTTATTATGGAAAATTATTGTATTTTTATGAGAAAGTTTTTCTCTGTGATTTTACAGTATTTTTCTGGCGCCCCAGCTGCCTCAGTTTTTGTTTTTTTTTTAAACAGTGTGAGTCTGAACCGCTCCTCCTCTGCTGGTGCATGGCCACCGCGCAGGAGTTCACTAGCAGTCCTGCTACTCGTTGGTGGGCTGCCATCACCATGACAACAGTTGGGACATGGTGTCAAGGAGCGTCCAGGGTCAGGTGGTGGCTCCCCATCACCTCCATCTTCCACACCTCTTCACGGTCCTACGTGGAGTTGAAGCAGGAGCAGCTGAGGAGGACATGCTGCCTGTGGCGAGGCCTCACAGCCGCCTGCCATGTTTGGAGCCTCCGCATTGACTGTTTGGGTCCCTCGTGAAATGGAAAGTGGACAGAGACATCAGTTCCCTCCATTATTGAAGTTTTGGACTCACGACAAAGATGTTTTTCCCAACATTATCTGTTTGCGTGTATTCTGGTAACGCTGCTGTTCCAGTTTCTCTGTGGAGCCTGTTTCCATGGTAACGCTGCTGTTCCAGTTTCTCTGTGGAGCCTGTTTCCATGGTTACGCTGCTGTTCCAGTTTCTCTGTGGAGCCTGTTTCCAGTTTTCGTTGTTCTTCTTTTTCTTTTTCTTCCTCTTCCCCTTTTGTCGTCTCTTTTTTTGTTTCTTTTTTCTGTTCCCCCCCCCTTCCCTTCCCCCTTTTTTCCTTTTTTTTTTTTCCTCCTGTCTCCCCCCTCTTTGGTTCCTTCCTCTTCTCTCCCTTTTTTTTTCTTCCTTCTCCCTCTTTTTTTTTTTTTTTTTTTTCTTTTTTTCTCCTTTTCTCCTTTTTTTTTTTTATACCTTTATATAAATACCTTTCCTTCTTCTTTTTTTTTTTTTTTTTTTTTTTTTTTCCCTTTCCCTTCCCCCCCTCTCCCCCCCTCCCCCCCCCCGTGTAAACAAGATTAAATTCACCAGCGGAGCTATGATGCTCACAGAGACACTGAACAGCGTCTCCTGCTCATCTTTGAAAAAGAGCTCGCAGGAAAAACGGGACTCTGATTAGCTGCGTCGCTTCTATTACGCATCATGCCAGAAGTGGTGCAGTAATGGTGCACTATCACTGGCTGAACGATTTGTCCCGCGAATACGTCATCACGCACAGTGTCCAAACTTGGTGTGTGGAAACGTCCTTGTTCCAGGCATTCATTTATGCTCTGAAGTAGTTTCTCCTGGGCACGCAGGTGTTTCTCTGTGCGATTGAATTAGCAAACAAGTGGCTGGCAGTCGGCTGAAAGGGGAACTTTTTCATGCCCAGATCTGTACAGGTACAAGAATGTTCCTGTCTCTTACCTCTATTTTTGAGTGTGTACACGGAGTGTACATGTTCTATGATCCGACAACGCAGAATCGGGCACGACAGTGAACGACTGTCTGCAACATCTCTGTCGGGCCAAAATTGGGCTAAATTCGTGTGGTCTGATCCAGGCTTAAGCCTCACTTCCACCAGAGAGACGCTCAGGAGCGCTGTACACAAACAACAATGGAGGAAAGGAGGAGACACGGCTGCTCTCCGGTGGAACGGAGGAGAGATGGTGGAGCTGTGGCATCAGTTTCCTCTCTGATGTGCAGAACGGAGAGCCCATACTACTGCCGGGAAAAAAAATACTGGGTGTGCCAGATTTATTTTCAACTGTGTTCCACCTCCATGAACATTCAAAAGAGTGTATCTCTCTGGAATACAACATTACTTTATTAACACGAAACATCTCCAGACGATGTGTCTGTTCTATCAGTAACAGTCAACAGTACTGTAGTTCACAGCAGGTCCTAACGTGCACGTATGTGACGCTCTCTAATAAATCAGTGACAAAGTCATAGAAAAATCACACTTATGTTTAAATAAAAACACCACAACATAACAGACATTGCGCTCAATGAGATGAACAAATATGACACACTCATGCACGTACTCGTGCACTTAGCCATAACATTACCTTATTAGAAATCACATGTTCGTATCACAGCAACACTACCATATCAAATGTGGCAGAAACATTAACTCATACCAGAAATGAATAAATAATAAAGTTTCCTTCCAGCATCCTTAAAAAAATCCAGAAGACATCCAGTCTTCAGACTTTGTCCTTTTAGAAGCAAAACATCTCCAGAGCGTCCATGCAGCGCCTTCCTCCATGTTTCAGAGGACAAACATGCAAACTGTGTCTGAGGGACTGATGCTGCTTTTTCTGCTGATCAGCAGCATCACTGGGAGTTTTTCACAGAACCATAATCACGGTTTTGCAATGATTGAAATCTGAAACGCTGATACTAATTGTCAGGAAGTTATATCCCGATTTATCTTTTTATTGATTATTGTTATATCTGTAGTGTGCGCCATTGGTTGTCGGTGAAGATAACCATGAACACCCGAGTGGCTAGCTTGTTAGCTTCCCAAACAGTCCTAAAAGTGATAATTATCTCACCTATAACTGCTTCTGTGGTGTAAAACATCCTTACTGCAAACACCAACTCCTCCACGACTTAATCCTCATCCGCTTTTTCTTTTTAAGAGCAAACAGCGGCATAGATGAGAGCAACGAGCTGCCATGGTTCGCCTGCACTGTGAGAAGCTCACGGTGAGTTCAGTGAGTTTGAATGAACTTCACCTCCTGACAACTTCATGAATCTCGGGCAGTAAAGTGTTTTTTTCTCTGGGATTACTTCTGAAACGTGACGCAGTTCCTACTATAAAAACGCGCATGGACAGACAACAACACCGGTGAGTGAAACACATCTCTGAGCTCAATGCTAACTGTTAGCCATGATTTGTTCGCTAATTTACTTACTTGTCAGGGGTCTCTGTGGTACTTCTGTGGTACTGCGCGTACTTCCAAACTCCATATCAGACTCTGGGTTGAGCGCATACAGCTCCATAACAGGCTCCCCAGGCAGGGGCCTGTACGACGAAGCCGGATTAACATACCCGGGATTTCTTTCTCTAGTTACCTGGGTTGACTTAACCAGACATCTGCGGTCTTGATAAACGGTACTATGAAGCTGGTTATCAACTCGGTAACTCAACCCAGGGTTTTCCAATCTTAATCCAGTGCGCGCTCACATAAAAGAGGCGGCGTTGGAAGCATCTGACCAATCGCAGACACGGAGAAACAGAGAGCGACATATTTCATCATGGAGGAGCAGACGATGATACTTAAGAAATATGTAGAATTCAGGATCATCATTCCTGAATGATAACACGACATTATGATTCAGGAATGATAATAAATGGCTCCATTTATGCTGCAGCAACACAGTCGCCGCAGCAAAAGCCAGGAATTAATGCTGGCTGTCAATGCGCAGCAAGTCCGTGCGATTGTACAATCATGGAACAATATCGGACTCTGATCATTTAGTGTTCATCACACTACAGCGCTTCCTCAGTATATTTGCTTCTCATACTGTGCATATGGATATTTTAGGCTCATATCGTTGAACGTGTTGTAACCCTTCACCATGCCGGCATGGGTGGGTGTGCGCTCCATAAATTCATGTTTTCTACATGTGTGACCTCTTAATCACATTATTTCAGATGCAACCCCTGCAGCGCAAGACGATCATGGGAACAAGTAAAGAACAAATACAAATATATAATCCAAACCGGCCATTGACGAGATTCTATGCTGCCACACTCTTTCATGAATAAATGGAATTTCATTTAATATTTGTGCAGCCCACAGGGGAAAAGCGGGTATTACAGACATGTTTTTATACGTTTTCAGTGTCGCCAACGGTGTGCATCAAACTACCAGTGAATGAATGAATGAATAAATAAATGAATGACGTTTTACTGGGTGGGACCGTGAGCATAATTCGGCCACAAAAAATAAGCTTTTCAGCTACATCAGTACAGCACTAATTTTTTTTTCACTCGAGGTGAGGCGTTGGTCTATATCAAAATTAATTCAATTAGTCTAACATTAATAAAACCTCAGTGTGATGCAGAGCATCTGTGGTGTTGTCGGTGTCCAGCTGCGATGCGTTACATTAGTGATGTACGGCTCTAACAGCTGACAGATGTAACGGAGTCCAGCAGAGGAAAACCTCCATCTTTCATATAAAGTGTCATGTGGCAAATCAAAAAGGGCACCATCTCTGAATATTCTCTCTCTTCTAAGAGTTCCTCTCATGATCTGCGCACCGGCATCGACAGGATCTTCTAAAAATGGGCAGGCCATTTTCCAAGAGTGCTGATTGGTCAGGGAGTGGTGCTTTCATAGTCGGAGATCTCTTATCCAGAACTTAACCTGGTCCAGACCAGGTTAGGCGTTCAGCATAAGTTACCGGGGAGATATAACCCGATCAGAAGTGAACCAGCGTCATAGGACGAAAAACCCAGGGTTAACCCTGAAGTTACCTCGATAAGAGAAAATCCGGCTTCGTCGTACAGGCCCCTGGTCCGTTTTATCCTGTCGATCGGAGTCCGATTATCCATCAGTGTTTACAGGTCACATCCATGTGAGCGGCCGGTGCCGGTGTTAAAAATAATCCTGTGACCCTTCAGAATCAGTGTCTCTTCCGGGGCGACGTCATGAAATGGGCGTAAAACATGTTGCAATAGATGGTTTCCCGTTTACAAACATTGACAGTTGCTAGGCAACCAGGGGGCAAAAAGCTTGTGTTTTGTATTGCATCTACGGCCAAACACGCACTCATATCATTCATAAAAATGTAAAGTAACCCGACGAAACTAACAGAGATCGTTGTGTTTTAAATTATGTTGAATAAATCTGTATTTTGATGACCAATAACAAAATACCGACGCTGCGTTGCTGTTATATTTCTATCACAACTACACTAACTTGGTAAGGGAGTCATCACCTGGAAACGGCATTTTTCTTGTTAAAACATGGATATTATTCGTGTTGGACCTCATTTGAAATTTGCCTGAAAAACCTGAGTTAGAAAGCGGCTTAAACTTTTGTTTAGACTCTTTGTTAAAACCAAAAGAGGCCACAACAATCTGCAGCCTGCAGCAGGTTCAGTTCAGCTCCGTGTCGTCCTCACCTCCTCCATACAGGAGCAACTTTCACTAGTTTGGGATTAAACCAGGCAAAGACGACATCATCACTACGTTTGGAAAGGAGCTGATTCCAGCTGTTAGGGGGCCTGTACGACGAAGCCGGATTAACATGCCCGGGATTTCTCTCAGTTACCTGGGTTGACTTAACCAGACATCTGCGGTCTTGATAAACGGTACTATGAAGCTGGTTATCAACTCGGTAACTCAACCCAGGGTTTTCCAATCTTAATCAGTGCGCGCTCACATAAAAGAGGCGGCGTTGGAAGCATCTGACCAATCGCAGACATGGAGAAACAGAGAGCGACATATTTCATCATGGAGGAGCAGACGATGATACTTAAGAAATATGAAGAATTCAGGATCATCGTTCCTGAATGATAACACGACATTATCATTAAGGAATGTTAATAAATGGCTCCATTTATGCTGCAGCAACACAGTCGCCGCAGCAAAAGCCAGGAATTAATGCTGGCTGTCAATGCGCAGCAAGTCCGTGCGATTGTACAATCATGGAACAATATCGGACTCTGATCATTTAGTGTTCATCACACTACAGCGCTTCCTCAGTATATTTGCTTCTCATACTGTGCATATGGATATTTTAGGCTCATATCGTTGAACGTGTTGTAACCCTTCACCATGCCGGCATGGGTGGGTGTGCGCTCCATAAATTCATGTTTTCTACATGTGTGACCTCTTAATCACATTATTTCAGATGCAACCCCGCAACGCAAGACGATCATGGGAACAAGTAAAGAACAAATACAAATATATAATCCAAACCGGCCATTGACGAGATTTTATGCTGCCACACTCTTTCATGAATGAATGGAATTTCATTTAATATTTGTGCAGCCCACAGGGGAAAAGCGGGTATTACATGACATGTTTTTATACGTTTTCAGTGTCGCCAACGGTGTGCATCAAACTACCAGTGAATGAATGAATGAATAAATAAATGAATGACGTTTTACTGGGTGGGACCGTGAGCATAATTCGGCCACAAAAAATAAGCTTTTCAGCTACATCAGTACAGCACTAATTTTTTTTTTTTCACTCGAGGTGAGGCGTTGGTCTATATCAAAATTAATTCAATTAGTCTAACATTAATAAAACCTCAGTGTGATGCAGAGCATCTGTGGTGTTGTCGGTGTCCGGCTGCGATGCGTTACATTAGTGATGTACGGCTCTAACAGCTGACAGATGTAACAGAGTCCAGCAGAGGAAAACCTCCATCTTTCATATAAAGTGTCATGTGGCAAATCAAAAAGGGCACCATCTCTGAATATTCTCTCTCTTCTAAGAACTCCTCTCACGATCTGCGCACCGGCATCGACAGGATCTTCTAAAAATGGGCAGGCCATTTTCCAAGAGTGCTGATTGGTCAGGGAGTGGTGCTTTCATAGTCGGAGATCTCTTATCCAGAACTTAACCTGGTCCAGACCAGGTTAGGCGTTCAGCATAAGTTACCGGGGAGATATAACCCGATCAGAAGTGAACCAGCGTCATAGGACGAAAAACCCAGGGTTAACCCTGAAGTTACCTCGATAAGAGAAAATCCGGCTTCGTCGTACAGGCCCAGGGACTCACACGCATTGCTGTCGGTAAGTTTCGCTGCTTGTGTAACGTTCTGCTTTATTGTGGATGAGATCGTGGTGGACAGCAGACAGACTAGCTAACTGCTAGCAAGCTAACAGTAGAAACTCAAACGCCATCTGATTTACGACCCACGTACTTCGTACTAAATCTCCGGGATGCGTTGTTATGCCACGTGAACGTTCGTAAACGGCTCCACCATCAGTTTCTTCTTCCTTTTTAAGTTCGTGTCTAAGCAGCAGAGGATGGCTGTCACACACAGTGTTTACAGTTTATGTCATGCAGCCGATCTTCCGACTAGAATACGGGAATAATTTCTGCCTCCGCCGTGGTTTAATCCTACACGGTGACCATGGTGAAAGACTAAATAAATCCTAGTCTGAACCGGAATAAGTTATCTGGGAGGGTTTTCTGAAGATCAGTCACGCCTACTGTCCTATTTTCACCATTTTCAACTGTTCACATGCATTAATGTTTTGATTTTTGCAACCGAACAAATACCAGGACTCAAACATTATATTTCCCCGACACTTTCACGTCATATCTTGACCTAATCTGCATTAAAAGTCGAGTTTTGTATGTGAAACACACGTCTTCTCATAGTTCAATAATGCTTTTCCTCTGTTTTCTTGCCCAGTGGTTGCGTGCGCATCCTATCTGTGACGTTGCTCAGAAACCCATCTATTGGTCGAGAGCTCCGTGGTTCAGTACAGTTAGTCATCTTACTTCCATGTTGGAAATTAGACGCATAGAAATACTAATTTTTACACCAGAACAGTTTCTATAGTAACGATGGGAACATATTTATCTTATAAATGCCTGTATTTGACTTTTGGAACGTTTGAAAAGCTGATGCAGCTCCTTTAAACTGAAAAAATTCTCAATATTGTAATTAATTTAGACCCTCTAGCAGTTTTAATAACCATTCCTTGCATTCCTAAACGAGCAACAGCTTTTCTTTCTAATAAGCAGACCCAGTAAACTGTGATGTTTCCAGTGGATCTGATCCCAGTTTGACGTCATCACGGCAATCACAGTTTATGGAAATTGTCCAGTTAACGTCTCATTCTTCTCCTGAACACATTCAGCAGTCACCAGGGGCCTGTACGACGAAGCCGGATTAACATACCCGGGATTTCTCTCTGTTACCTGGGTTGACTTAACCAGACATCTGCGGTCTTGATAAACGGTACTATGAAGCTGGTTATCAACTCGGTAATTCAACCCAGGGTTTTCCAATCTTAATCAGTGCGCGCTCACTTAAAAGGGGCGGGGTTGGAAGCATCTGACCAATTGGTCTCTGCCAGACACGTGACTTTTGTTGCTAAGACGCCATATTAGGTGTATAAAAGTCAGCGGTCCCGTTTATCAAACAAGCGTGGAAATGAGCGCACATCTGATCATAAAAATGATCTTATTATTGTATCCACGTGTGATTTATGAATGTTCCTGTTTGACCAAACAATAGAATCTATGTCAGAAATCCCTCCTCATCCAGCTGCTTCTACCCTGAAGCAGCAGTGCAGACAGGCGGAGGCTGGTCCAAGCCTGACCCGGACTGTGGGATCTGAGCCTGACCCGGACTGTGGGATCTGAGTCTGACCCGGACTGTGGGATCTGAGTCTGACCCGGACTGTCGGATCTGAGCCTGACCCGGACTGTGGGATCTGAGTCTGACCCGGACTGTCGGATCTGAGCCTGACCCGCACAGAGACAGAAGAAAAAATAACTTTCATTAGCTAACCTAAGAAACAGTCTGCTGACTGAGCACTTACAGACTATAACTTTAGGGTCCAGATTACTTAATAGAAACGACGGATCGCCTCCTGTCTTCTGTCTCCAGGAGCTGCAGGTGTCAAACCAGCCAGATGATCTTAACAGCAGAGTGTTTTAACTTCTGATGAAGGCGACAACTGATCGCCAAAAATGTCAAGATAAATCAGACTTTATTATCTCACTGTTGATGTCTGAATAAAGAAAAGAAAGCTCGGCTGCTTGTAAGAAGACGGACAGTCGGGCTGCAGAAAGGCGCAGGTGCATCGGACCAGCGGGAAACGCTGCTTTAGACTCAGAGAAAGTTTGCAACACAACCCTGACCTGTGTGGAGCTGTACGATGCTGTAACTTGTCAAGACTTTATTGACAAGTTAAATAACAGAAATACTAGTTTATGAACATTATGCGCAGCCAGAAGGGCAGACGCGCTGGTAACTGCAGCTCCCAGGAGACACGGAGTTGAGTGGAGGAGATCCGTTTCTATAAATTAATATATACATTAACGTTGTGCAAGTGTTCATTCGGTAGACTGTTTCTTAGTTTAACTAATGAAAGTTATCGTTCCTTATGTTCCTGTCCGGGTCAGGCTCAGATCCGACCAGCCTCCATCTGTCAGCGCTGCTGCTTCAGGAGAAACAGCTGGATGACGGTGCATTTCTGACGTAGATTCTGTTGTTTGGTCAGACACGAACATTTTATAAATCACACATGGATTCAGTCATAAGATCATTTTATGATCAGATGTGCGCTCATTTCCACGCCGGTTTGACCACTGACAGTTTTACGCCTGAAATGGCGTCAAGCGCTGGTTACTGCTGGTTAAGCAACACATGTTACGTCACTCGGCGGAGACCGATCGCAGACATGGAGAAACAGAGAGTGACATATTTCACCATGGAGGAGCAGATGATCGTATTTCAGAAGTATGAGGAAATCAGGAACATTATCCAGGCCAGAAGCAACACAGTCGCCGCAGCTACAGCAGGAAGGAATGCTGGCAGAAAATTGCCGACTCTGTTTACGCAGAAGTCTGTGTGATTGTAATCATGGAACAATATCAGACTCTGATCATTTAGTGTTACTCATCACACTACAGCGCTTCCTCTGCATAGGGATGGTGAAAACGAAGCTTCATGAGACACTGAGACATTTTGACACAGCTGCCAAGAGATCGACACGAAGTCTCGAGACATTTGAGACCGTGAGCATGAGCTCCATCTGCTGGCCGTGGATGTGTACTGCAGCTGAGGGAAGCGCTGTCTGGAGCTGTCTTGTCTCTGACACGGTGTATAATAAAAGATACGTTATCAACCTTCAGTTAGTGTTTCCTTTGTGGTTAATATCTTGGAATTATCCTCTGTGATAAATTACGTATTTTTCAATAAATTCCCAAGCGATTGGAACCTGTATTAAGCACTGACAGATTAATAAACCCAGTCTCTTCAAGATTTCGGCTCGACACTCTTGGATGACGTAACAAGGCCTCGGTTTGTGTGGTCACGTGGCTTTTGGCATGCTGACACTTCCACCAAAACAGCGGTAGCGAGACTTCCGGTTCATAAGATCGAGGCGGAGTCGAGCAGACGGGCTCGAGCATAACATCCCTACCTCTGCATATTCCTTTCCCTACTGTCCATATACAGTAGATACTTTCAGGCTCATGCCGTGCACATGTTGTAACTCTTCACCATGGGTGGGTGTGCGCTCCATAAATTCATGTTTTCTGCATGTGTGACCTCTTAACCATATTATTTCAGATGCAACCCCAGCAGCACAAGATGTTCATGAGAACAATGGAGAACAAATACAAAAATATAATCAGCGATGCCAATGGTGTGCATGAAATTACCAATGAATGAATGAATTAATGACGTTTTACTGAGTGGGATTTCAACACCGTGAGCATAATTCGGCAACAAAAAATCAAGCTATTCAGCTGCATTAGTACAGCACTAATTTTTTTTTTTTCACTTGAGGTGAGGCATTGGTTTATATCAAAATTAATTTAATGAGTCTGTTAACATTAATAAAACCTCAGTGTGATGCAGAGCATCTGTGGTGTAGTCGTGCTTCTGTGATGCGTTACATTAGTGATGTACGGCTCCAACAGCTGACAGATGTAACGGAGTCCAGCAGAGGAAAACCTATATCTGTCATATAAAGTGTCATCTGGCAAATCAAGGGTTGCACCATCTCTGAATATTCTCTCTCTTCTCAGAGTTCCTCTCATGATCTGCGCACCAACATCGACAAGTGAAAGTGGGCAGCCATTTTCCAGGAGCACTAATTGGTCAGGGGTGGTGCTTTTATACTCTGTGATCTCTTATCCAGAACTTAACCTGGTCTGGACCAGGTTAGGCGTTCAGCATAAGTTACCGGGGAGATATAACCTGATCAGAAGTGAACCAGCGTCGTAGGACGAAAAACCCAGGGTTAAGCCTGAAATTACCTCGATAAGAGAAAATCCGGCTTCGTCGTACAGGCCCCTGATGGAGTTACATAACTTTAGTACGAACTAAACATACCAACAAGCTCACGTTTATGCCGCTACGGCGCTAAGCTAACTGCTAACATGGGCTGCTAATATCAATCTTTCAAATGACGGTTAAAAAGGCTGAAAACCAAACCGTTGTTGCAATCTCCTTAGTAGCAAACAGTGCAGTGAATGTCACCAGTTAACACGATAACCAGAAAACACGACATGTTATCTTGTGATGTTTACATAGGAAGACCAGGGTCTATTGCATGAAACTAGGATAAGGGATGAAGCCGGGATTTGTTGGTTATCCTGGATCAACTTATTCGAGATCTGGTTGCACCAAAGTGGGATAGGGACTAGTGGTATATGTTATGGTGTAAGTTACCATGGAGATTTATTCTGTGGAGCTAGTCTGATCTGGAGCAGGCTAAGTCCCAGGATTTATTTAATCTCATCCTCCATCACAGTCAGAAGTTACTACAAATGGAAACATATTGGTTCCTCTGTCCGCTACACATGATCACATTCAACGGGACCCACTGGTGAAATTTAAACATTTTTGACAATTGCAATAATTTGATTGCAATCATTAGAAAGTGAAGTTTCACATAGACTTCATATAAAATATACATCCGATAAAGACAGAACATGTTCTTTTATTGAATTAATAGTTTAAAAGCCATCAAACCATGAGCTGTCTTCAAAACTGAACAGTGTGCTACAAGATCAAAAAGCACAAAAACAGATTATACAACACAAGAATAGATCAAAATTCAGGGGTCTGTAAGACACCCCTCATTTCTGCATGCAGAAATAAATGCAGGACAGATCCATACACAACTACAGGGACTGTCTCAGAAAATTACAATTCATGATATTCTAATATTTTGAGATAGGATATTTGAGTTTTCTTAAAGGCCTCCTTCCACTGAAAACCCGTTTAACTTGCTCCTTCTGAAATATGGAGGGTTTCCCCTTGTTTACTTACACATGCTGACTTGCTAGCGTTGCGTTCCCCCCAGTCGGCTGTTTTTTTTTTCATCAGAGAAACAATACGAAGAAAAGAGCGAATCGGGAACAGCCTTGCACTTCTACGTCACATTGCAAGTAGCGTATCCCACGTGGGGTTTCTATCTGTCCATTGGAAGGCAGGTAACCCTCCACTACACACTAGAAGTAAAGACGGCACGACTGTAGCTTCGGAGTTGAGAAGCTAATTAGCTAACTGTTTACTAGCATGGCGGAACAAACTTGTTTGTCGGCTCTATTTCCTGTCTGTAACAAAATAAGAGCGGAGGGCGGAGCTTCCTTCATACACTGATGGGAGGCAGCCAATCAGACGGAAATTCATGAGAAGGACCCGGAAAAGCTGCCGTTGGACCACAAGCCTCTCTTCTAGTATACAAATACAGCTGGATACAAAGCAACCAGAAGGTTTTTTTTAAACAGAAACGATGCAGAATGCATTCAATAATAATGGAGAACACAGAAATATTAATGAAATGACCATGGAAGTGCAACTTAAAGCTATATGCTAAAATTAAGCAATATTAAAACAATTTCATGTTTTTTTAATGCATTACAGAAAATAAAGAACTTTATCACAATATTCTAATTTTCTGAGACAGTCCTGTATGCTATGTCTTCATATTAGAATATCATGAATTCTATTTTTTTAGACAGTCCTGCAGAAAAGCTCTCTGTTAGCACAGACCTCCACCAGCAGCTCATGTCCCCTCATATTGTGATTCACACCTAAACTTTTATTGCTACGTGTCTTTTATTGAATTTTGTTTCTGTGTATAAAGTTTAAACTGGAAAGTTCACAGTTCATCATGTATCTGGTACATAGAACTCATTGAGATCCTTTCTTGTATTTTTTTTTTTTTTTTTTTACCAAACACTCGGGTCATTTGTATGGAGTTATATGCAAAAATTCCAAAATGTGTCTGATCTCACAATGATAAAGAATCCTTCCTTCCTGGATCCAGAAGGTGATCCGGATCACCACCAAAATTTAATGGGTTCGTCCGTGGGCTGGGGCCCACGGCTGGTGGACATTTCAGGTCATTCAGTCCAGAACTTTTTTATAAAGTTGCTGACAGACAAACAAACCAAAAACTACCAAAAATATGATGTAAGTGTAATGTAAGATCTTTTCTAATTTCCCTTAAATTGTAACCAAAAGTTGAATACCTATCTTTTTTGTGAGTAGTAATATATATATGTGTGAATATATGTATATATATATATATATATATATATATATATATATATATATATATACACACACACATATACAGGGGTCAGACAATGAAACTGAAACACTTGGTTTTAGACCACAATCATTTATTAGTATGGGGGGGGGCCTCCTTTTGCGGCCAATACAGCGACAGTTCATCTTGGAAATGACATATACAAGTCCTGAACAGTGGTCAGAGGGATTTTAAGCCATTCTTCTTGCAGGATAGTGGCCAGGTCACTACGTGATGCTGGTGGAGGAAAACGTTTCCCTGACTCGCTCCTCCAAAACTCCCCAAAGTGGCTCAATAATATTTAGATCTGGTGACTTTGCAGGCCATGGGAGATGTTCAACTTCACTTTCATGCTCATCAAACCAATCTTTCATCAGTCTTGCTGTGTGTATTTGTGCATTATCATCCTGATACACTGCACCGCCTTCAGGATACAATGTTTGAACCTTTGGATGCACATGGTCCTCCAGAATGGTTCAGTAGTCCTTGGCCCATCTAGCACAAGTCCTGGGCCAAGCGAATGCCGTGATTTGGGCAGCTGTGGTTTTACGTTTTTTGGATACAATCCGGGTTAGCACCCGAACATCCGGCTCAGACAGCTTCCTCTTGCGTCCACAGTTAATCCTGTTGGATGTGGTTCGTCCTTCTTGGTGGTATGCTGACATTACCCTGGATACTGTGGCTCTTGATACATCACAAAGACTTGTCTTGGTCACAGATGCGCAAAGCAAGAACATGCACCAACAATTTGTCCTCTTTGAACTCTGATACAATGTTGTATGCATTGCAATGTTTTGAGCAAAACGTGCTTTATACCTGCTAATTGAACCTTCACACTCTGCTCTTACTGGTGCAATGTGCAATTAATGAATATTTGTCACCAGGCTGGTCTGATTTAGCCATGAACCCTCCCAAACTAAAATGACAAGAGTTTCAGTTCTCATTGTCTAACCCCTGTATATATATATATATATATATATATATATATATATTTTTTTTTTTTTTTTTTTTTTTTTTTTTATATATATATATATTTTGTGTATATATACAGAAAATATATGTTTACAGTAGGCCTACATGCAGTGGATAGGTCGATATACATACACACACACTAACTTCCATAGCCTACATGTGATGATGGCACAAAGGAGCAAACTTGAAGAAACAGTTTCACATGCAATTTCAACAATTTTTTTCCTAATCAGCGCAACATATTTTCAGTGTTAATTAACTATTTGGATTGTAATTGTAATTGTTGGTTTCAGCAGAGTGAATG
>JALJCO010013750.1:0-16931 GCA_023101725.1 Atherinomorus stipes | reverse complement strand
TGTACTTCGTTCAGTTACGTATTGCTAACCCTTTTCGAATTTACAGTTTGTTGGATTGAAAAAAAGTAATGTTGTAAGTCTGTCTTCCTTATTGCTGTAGAGGAAGACACGAGTGCCGAGTCTCACTTTATTTTCACAACGTGAACAGGACTGCTGTTAGCACAACACACTCTTCCTCACCCCCAGTCTCTCTGTTCTTCCCCGCTCTCTTCATGCCTCTTGCGCCCCCCAGCTCATCCGGCCTCACAGTACAGCGAAAACCCCCAGTATAGAACACGATTTTAGAAAGTATTGATAAGCAAATGATCCCTTTCACTTCAAGGAAAGAGGCAGAAATTTCTCTGCCTTGAAAGAAAGTGTAATTCAGATCATAGAGAGAGCAAGATATTAATCTTTCTAAATAGTGAGTCCCGTATACCAAGTTTGTAAGCGGCTTGCAAAGGATTACATGGACCTGGTACATTCTTTCAGAAGTTGTGCGCAGCTCTTCGTTAGAATAATCCCCAATGTCAAAATCAAGGCCACAATGACTTTCCTTCCTTCTCCTGAGCTAGCATCTATGAATGCAGCGTTAACAACAAACGGCATAATGAGAAACCACCGTTCCGTTCTTTTGTAGTAAGATTATGAGTGTGTGTGCTAACGTCAGTATAACATGGTTTCAGTGTGGTTTTGTCACAAAATATGGATTATTGTTAAAGTTGACGGTCTTTTATTTTAGTGTTTGCATTTGGTTAAAAAATGACCGTGTTTTTTTGAACAACTGGTCCCAGAAAGTCTGTCAGCCTCTTCCAAGCTATTAACAGACTAAGCCATAAAATAACAACAAAATCCAAATTGTGAATCTTCGCATATGCATGAAGTAGATGAAAGATTTACTCGCACTGTCATACATCTTAGATTTGTGCCTGCATTCATTTAGTTTTGCAGTCTGGGACCCTATTGCATTCCGCACTCATGGTGATGAAAGGAACTACTCGCACTGTCTCACATCCTTGGTGCAATATGCGACCAGGCTGGTTGCAGTCTGGAGCCCTGCAAAGATTTGACCTAAGGTGCACACACAGTAAAGTCAGGTTAAAGATCACCTTTAGGGTTTTTACTACTGCAGCTGAGTCTTCGGTGAATAGAATAAGCGGTTTAAGTGGTTAAACGTTGTTGGTTTTTGCCATGATCTTATCAAGGGAGCTGCATCCAGTCATTCTTGATTGCTTCCTCTACCTTACCTGTCATTTTTCTGAACTCCACTGACCCACTTGCATCAGGATGAGGCCCCTGGCTGAGTCCTGCTCCTCTGGGGCAGCCAACCAGCAGCACTCAAGCAGCATCTGCCAGCCTCTGCTGCCGCCTCTTATACATTCCTGTCTGTTTTCTGTGGAGTGAAAAGTCCAAAACAAAAGTTGCTTTTGTGCTACTGGGACTTTGGATGTGTCTGCGGTAAGTGGAAACACTGCTGATTGGCCAGCGTTGAGAGTTTAGTTGGTACGCTGGTGGGAACTCAGCAATGTTGACAATCTTGTGTTGTGGGTTTTATTGCTCACAGACAAAAACTGTCATTATTAAACTATCCTCAGATGCACCCCTCAGTAAAGAGCTCTGCCTGTAAACTGATGGAGCCACGTGAAGTGTTAGGTGGATGCCATGCATATCTGCAGACCTTACAGCTGGGATGGCATCAGGAAATGTATTTGTTTGAAACATTATTATATTTATGTATGTGGCCTCCTCTGCAGTGAGTCAGCTGTTTGCCGGTTGTTAGAACAGCATGCAGGTATCCTAAATATGTCCCTGCCTTGAAGCAGAATCTCTTCTTTATCTGCTCCTAAATCACAGGTATACGAAGGCTGTTCGTAAAATCATGCAGAACAGAGGAAGATGTTTATCAGCGCAAGCAGGATTCCTTAAAACACAAATGGTTGACTGCGGTCCCCATTTTGTGTCCACCTGGGGTCATTGAGAGTTCCTGCCAATCCCCTGCTCAGTCAGGATGCGATGTAATTGATGAGGAAAACATAAGGGATTTTGGCTAGCCAAGTTTACTAAATAAGTGTGATACCAGACAGTGCTTTCTGCGTATAAGGTTTAATGTTCCCATGAAGGTCCTTTTTTGGATGGGTTATTGGGATTTACTGGAGAATAAGTGTTTTGTTGAGCTCAGTGAAAAAAACTTGAAATTTAATGAGGTCTGAAATTGTTCATTTATGTTTAATATGAGAAATCGAATAAGCAACAAAATATCCTGTTTTCTCAAGCATAATTGAAAGTGGCAATACACAGTAAATAATGTTTTTGATTCATAATAGAGCTGCCACAAACACTTTTTGAAACGCCTTTTGCTTAAACTAACTGACAATAAGGGATTTTCAACTTCTGCACAGCTGATTTAATAAAAAGTTATAACTTCAATGCACATCAGAAACAGCTACTTGTTAAATTGAAAAAGTTGTGCAACTTTCAAGTATTTTGTCTTGTGTCAATCACATTGCCAGTTATATCATTATAGCAAATTGTGATAATAAATGCAGGGCCTCTTACTGAGTGGAGTGTTTTTATGTCAATATACAATTCAATAAAGGTGACTAGACAGGAAAAGATAGACAAGACAGATGGAAGTTAATGAGGCAATTTTGAGAGGGAAAAACAAAGCTAATAAACAAAAATAATTAGTCGATTATGAAATTTGCTGTCAACTATTTTGGTAGTCGGAATTAGTCGATTAATTGACTAATGGTGGCAGCCCCACAAACAATTAATCGATAATGACATTAGTCGCCAACTATTTTCAGAGTCAACAGATTACAAATCGTAGCATCCCTGATTCATATATTAGAATTCTTGTAACCTAATATATTTAATGTTAACAAAAGTAGGGGGGAAAGTTGCGCTCCAACTTGTTAATCCCTGGTAAAATGCTAAACCCCAAAACTCACAATTGCAAAAAGTCCAAAAGGGTAATGCATCTCAACATCCAAATGAAGGAGTACGCATTTGAATTGTTATTCAGCTCACACCCTTGATAAAAAGACAAATCCCGCATAACTCTAAGTTTAACCACAGAATAAATACAACAATTCTAAATACTATGCAGGTAAGTCTGCTTCACTTAATTAGTCATTATTAATCATATTAGCCACACCGATTATTATACAAGCCACTCCTGTTTACATACTGCTTTTCTTTACAAATGCAACACAATGAAATGAGTAATCAGAAAACATCTGGTGCATCTCTTTGGGACAGTTTCTTCAGAAAGATCACCTCTTCTGGCTGATGTTTTACCCCTCTCAGTTTCACCACAAAACTTTGTGAGGAGGGTGAGCTGGTGTTGGCTTCATCATAGAGTAAAACATTGTGCAATTGCTTAATTCATATTGCCTGTATGGATTGCAGTTTTATGTTCTACTATCCTTTGTTTCCGGGTCTATTTATTGTTCAGCATCGGGGACATAACATGCAGATCACATGGGTAGATAGACAATTTATGAATTATTCAATGGAAATTCTCCTAGTGATAAAAAGTTGAGTGCTTGTTGTGATATGGAAACTGTTTGTTATAATATCTGTACAAGGAGGTAATCTATTTGCCAGCATTTGTTTGTTTCTCTCTTAGTTAGGGGTGGGTATTGGTAAAGACTTTACGATACGATACGATATTGGGATATTGTAACAATCCGATATATTGTGATACTCTAGGCACTTCAGAGAAATTTCAAATGCAGCTTGAAACAACGGCTACGTTCACACTGCAGGTAAATGCGACCTGAATCCGATCTTTTCGCTCAAATGTGACCCATATCCGATCTGCCTCTGACTGTGTGAACAGTGCAAGTCGCATTGAATCTGACATTTCTGGATCGGATTCAGGCCACTTTCAAATGTGGTATTAAATCGGATACATATCGGATCTGTGTTGAAGCGACTGCAGTCTGTACGGGCATGTCGCATTTTATCCGACCTCTTCTCTGAGATCGAGACGGACGTCCTTATTTCTGCACCAGATGAGACAGAAACGGAATGTAAACAATGGACTGAACAGTTAAATCGTATTTTTCTGGCTCTGATTGAACGTCAACCTGGAAACTAATGAAAGTGTTGGGGGAAACTTTTTTGTGGTCCAGCAACTCAGTGTGTGAAGGTGAGGGGGGCGGTGGGTGCACGCGCGGGGGAAGCACGTCGCTGTGGATGAGGCCAGAAGAGGAAAGGTGTGTGTGAAATGTGGCCGGCTTAGAAAGGCACGTTCACCGCAGCAGATAGAGAGAAGAACCGCGGTGATAAATGTGCGAATTAAAATAAAGCCGCTTCTCTCCAGCGTAACGGCGCCTGCGCGCGCTCAGTAATCAGCTGATCACTGTGATATATGAGTTTATTTCTACCGCAGCTGAAGTGCTTGGTGACATCATATCTGTGAAGAGGTATGATTCCCTCAGAACATCTGATCAAACATCCTCATCCACCATCCTGCTCCGACGCTGCATCCACACTCCCATCTGCAGCACACACTCCTCTGCAGCTACACACCTCCTCTGCAGCTACATACACATGTAGCAGCAACTGTTCAACACACAGACGTCATCACAATGCGTTTGTCTTCTTCCTCCGTCGTCACAAACCCGCTCATACATTTGCGACTGCCGCCACAAATTGCTTTCAACGTGAGTCCGCAATGCCGGTAACCTCCATGATTGTTTGCATTGGTTTCCATGACCACCACCATGTGCGTGATGTCATTCATGTTGAACTGAGCATGCGTGTCACTTCAGAAGCATGAGCTGTTCATATTGGAGTCGGCGACAGGGACACATTTAGAAACATAATGTGAACACCCACACAAAAAGATCAGATCTGACAAAAAAATCGGAATTGAGCATTAAGACCTGCAGTGTGAACGTAGCCAAAAGTTGTACCTATGTACATACTTTGGATGACTGAAACAGCAAAATAAGTCAAAATCTGAACATACAGTACCCTGAACATAAACGTTTCTCACTTTGGGAAAACCCAACTGAATAGATGTGAAAATAAAATAAAAATAAAGTATTTTTTTGTAAATAATGTTACTATTACTACAGATGAGCTGGAATAGTATAAATGGATACAAACACATTTGAAATGAGTAAAACAGTAAAACAAAGTAGTATATGAGTAGGGATGTCCTGATCCGATCACAAGATCGTAAATTGGGCCCGATCACGTGATTTCAGACTCGATTGGAATCGGCTGTTACATCCCGATCAGGGATCGGTGAAGTGTTTCCTTTACACCGACACGGCAGCAGCGGGCTGCCATGACAGCCATGGCCGACATTGCCCCTCTCTTTGGCTGGAGATACACCTCTTTTTCCTCTGCGTGGTTTTCCTGTCAGTTACGGTTTTATGACCAGTGGTTGGTTTGATTCTACCTGAAATGAACCGCCCCGTCCTACATGCATATCAGTGCTGTCTGCTGCATCACCGGGCGGTGCAGGAGTTTAAAGGGGAACTCAGTAACTTTTTTACCTCAATAAATGCTTTTCGGAATCCCCGTGGGGCTAAACAAAGTGTTTACGGAGCGATTCAATGTTTCCCCCCCTCCCGCCGGTGCCTCTGGCCTGCGAGCAGCTCTATGCAACTTTGCCTGCGCCAACCCCAGCAGAACTTGCGACAACAGAAACCGCTGTACGGTACTCAGGTCCCCTATCTACCGAGCTGCTTCCAGCTCTGATTTGAACCAGACTACCAGCGCTAATTGGAAGAAAACATTTCTTTATCTTCCACCACCTAAACACGGCTCCTGGCTCTCATAACCAACTCTTTGCTGGACCAGAATGATTCACGTAGCTGCGCTGCCTGGGCGCCGGTGAAGCATCACTGCCCCCCCCCCCCCCCCTTCAGGCTCAATAATCACTTGTCATGTCCGCAAAAAGTAAATAAAAGTTTGTATTCTTACCTGCTACCCGACAACAACAGAGAAAAATATAATCCACGGCATGTTAACCCGCAAATCGCGGGTTAAATGTCCCGTTTCAGAAGAGACAGGACTTTGCTTTGAGCAGAGAGAGACGAGGTGCTGCTACCAACGCAGCAACGTAGCATCAACAAGCTAGAAAACGCTTAGAAATATATCCAGGGATCAAAATAGAGGAAAGACAGATAGAGAAGCCGTCTGTGTGCTGTGGGGGTGTAGGGGGGTTGAACTTTAAGACAGTGAAAGGACGCCACTAGGGGAGCCCGAGCTGAAGTTACTGAGTTCTGCTTTAAAATGTAACGCACCAGCAGTCTGTTCATTCAGACGTAACTACAGTGAAGGCGGCTGTAGCGCTGAACTGAGCCGCTTTTAGAAAGTTTGATCCATTTATCAAAGCATACGACAATAAAGTCAACATGTGTAAAACATGGTTCATATTTAGCAAAGCAACACGACAATGTGCTGGTTTAATGTTAGTGGTACAGCGCCTGCTGTGTGACGTGACCCGCGACGGAGTGACAGAAAAAAGATAAGAATGCTGGTTAAACTTTGTTTGCCATGATTGAACGGGGTAAAAACGAAGCACACATTACAATAGGCCTATCTGTTGTTTCAGGGTTTATTTAAAATCTGGTGTGTTAGTTTTATTTGCTGTCCAACAGATAAATAATAATTTGTTCCTAAGCTTCAGAGAAATTGAGAAATAACCAAATATTTTCCTTTGTGATTTCCACATACATGCATAAATGATCAATTCCTCATGAATTTTATGTTAGTTTGGTGTACAAATGTATGCTAAATATCTTTTACTTTTTAAAATGTGGTTGGAAGAATGTAGGATTGATTAGAAGAGGTGTCATAATAAAGTAAAAGAAGAATAAATAAAAGGAAAAAAATATAACAAATGTGACGCCTCCTGATTGCCCAATTCCACCTTCAAGCTATTAGGATTCAGAATCAGATTAGGCTAATGTCTTGATGACCCCCCCGCCCCTCCCCCTCTTCGAGCACTGCTGTAGGGTAAACACTGTATATGTGTTTAACTCTTAAATTTTTATTTTATTATAGAAGTATCGGATCAGGATTCAGTATCGGCCGATCCTCAAAAACAAATGACTCGCACTCGGAATCGGGGGCAAAAAACCCTGATTGGGACATCTCTATATACGAGTATATGAAAACACATATTAGTGCATATTTTAGTGTGTATTTTATCCTTTTTTAACTCACTGGCTGCCATTCACGTGTAAACACGTTAATTCAAATCCGAACGTTAACTGCCAATCACGTGTTTACATGTCAATTGCAGGTTTTAATTGGGGAGCTGTTTTAGGGCGCTTTCACAAAGCTTTTTTGATTCGAATCAGAGTCCGTTTGCTCGGAAAGTCCGCTTACTTCGGGGAGTTGTGAACGCGCAAACGGACTCTGATCCGGAACAAACAAGCGGACTCGGTCCGCCTACAAACGTGGGTCTCGGTGCGATTGAAGCGAACCAAATACAGGAAGTGGACTACAAATTGCATAGGCATTGTGGGTAAAACGTTTCACAACGTGGGCAAACGCTACGACAACAAACACACGTGAGGGACTGCGGTACTTATAAAGATGGCTCGTACGTGGAGTTACGAGGAAGTAAAAGCTTTAATGGATATCTGGTCTGATGAAATCATACCCAGCTCCTCATACAAAAATAATGTCGCTTAGTGGGGGGAACAGAAGTTGTGAGAACCTTCTTGTACGTGCGTCTTGTCCACTCCTACGGTAAATCCAAGAGCAGCGCAACCTGAGATTCTCATTCTTGGCTCGTTTGGCAATAGAGCAACGTGAACGCGATCTCGGTCCGGAAGACCACCCCCGCCCCCAAGCGAACCGAGTCCCCAAACGGACCGAGTCTCGCGGACTATGCTTTCTGAATGCACCCTTAATCTCTGGCAGAGCTTGTCTTTATTTCTGTAATTTTGTGGAGTGGTTAAGATTGTTTTTAGTGACAGGCTAGCAGATTCCTATTGACTCACACTAGCATTAGCATGTGCGACCTACTGGAACTAGAATAACGTAATGAAATATGTTGAAACTGTCTCTAGTGCAAGTAGGATCCTGGCTCACCTGAAAATGAGGCCCTATGTCCAAAATCCTGAACTTTCCCTTTAAGGTCCACAGTAGCTGCAAACTTTGTTTCATTCATCTAGAATATTTTACACCCAGGTTAAATAGTGGTGTTTGCTGTGGTGATTTTTATCGTATTCAACAATGAGAACTAAACACGTTGCCCTCACTGCTCATGAAAAAATATTTTTAATCAGATGTGTGTGTGTCCAGGATCGTCTCTCTCACAAGCTGAAGCCATTGAAGCTGCCAGTTTGCACCTGCTTTTCAGATGTACTAAAATATACGCAAAAAACCTTCAAGGCAATGCGTCTCACGATTGATAAATCACCTTGTTAGTGCTAAATTAATATATTTACATTTTCTCCTCCCATCACATGCACAATTGTGTGTAAACGCCCCATATTGCATATTCATTAAAGCAGAAATACTATTTGGGCAAGACGTGCTATTTAGCACGTTTGAAAGACTGAACCCTTTTAGCACGCTGTTAGTAGATCAGTTTGCACATTTTTTTGGGTGTGCAATGAGATAGCTCAGGTTTTTATTCATGCAAACCTTTGACAGATCCGGCCCATGGTGGAGCCGGTGTCTTATGACGCCTCCAAAGCGCCACTTCTCACTGAACTTCCTGGTTGGCTGTAAATCCTGCTGGTTTATTCTCCACTTCTGAGTGGTAGTAGGTCAGCTACGTAGTAGCTGGTCGCCTCGTGTCACGAGTGTGTGTGTGTGTCTGTGTTTGTGTACATGTGCGTTGTTCATACAGGCAGACAGCAGAGCAACACGAAGAAGAAATCCACCATTAAAATGAAGATTTAAAAACGGAGATAGTCTGATAGAAACATTTACTCGCCATGTGATGGATAGACCTCTGAGATCTACTCGCCAAACAGAAAATTTAGTTGCATTTGTCGCCTGGCGAGTGTTAATTTCTGACCCTTTTGAAGAGTAACACCGGAAGGATAAACACTGTTTACAGGACATGTGTTACCACGGTGTCGCACAGTTCGACCTGTCACCATGTTTCATGTCCACTGACTCAGTCTCACGACAGCGGTTGTCAAACGCTGTGATCTTATCATTTTTCGAGGTTTGACAGTGAGGGTGTATCAGCTGCGCAGGAATCCAGCCAGGCTATTTTTACTCTGCGTTGCGAGGCCAGTTGCTATGGCGTTGCCCGTTGGTATGATTTGTTGAGCTGGCATCTCAGTGCTGGGTGTGGCGGGGGTGCGTGACGAGAGGCACTATAGATCCACTTCAGAGTGAGTCATATCCTCAGAGCTCTGCTGCCCTATATCTGAGCCTGCACACCCACATGCAAACACAGTCACAGATATGCAACAACAGTGCTGTGTGAGCAATAGAAGAATAATAACATCTTCATCTGTAATTCTTTGTGTTTCAAGGTGATTAAAGTGCTGTTTGAGGTGTGTTATCTGACAGTTCTGTGGTTTGACTCTGCAAATGCAAACTATAACTGATCATTTGCTGCTCTTTAGAACAAAACTTTCCCCGTGATGTCAGTGGAAGGTGAAGCTCAGGAAGTCTCTGTATATCGTGCTTTGATGAGAAAACGAGTGAAAGTTTTTTGTTTTTTTTTGTGAGGGCACGGTGTGTTAGTGTTTTGTTTTGTCTCGGCATGTGCTGTTATTGGTGAGAACTTGAAGGTGTTTCCTGTGGAGCTGTAATTAAGCTGGATCTGAGGAGGAGGAGGAAAGTAGGTCATTGGGCCAGCAGGTCAGTGAAGCACTGATGACGTCGTGGTTATACAACCCAGCTCTCCCAGTTGCACAACGCTCACTTTGCACTGAAACGCTGGCTTCTGTATCTCCCATCTCTTATTTTGTGTCTTTTAGCTTATGTCTGTTTTAAATTCATTGAAAATTGGTGTTTCTTTTTCCCTCCTGGTCTCAGTTTGTTTGGTTTTTCTTGGCTGTTTTTGTGTCGCTTTGAAGCAAAGACAGAGAGGCTGCCTGCTTCTGTCCTTCAGTAAATATTAACTCTATAGATAAACCTTTTACTACTACTCCCTTTTATGGTTATAATGGGGCGTTGTAGGACATTTCTGTTTATAAAATGGTTATCCTTGATAAGAGGCTCATTCTCTGTTTGACATATGTGCCAAGAGTCACATGCAATGCACGATGAAGTAGCACTGCATAGCTGGAAGTCAGCAAGTCACAATTAAGCCAACTCCTCCCCTTTCTGTTAATATCCTTTTTTTTTTTTTGTACGAAACAGGAAAAGTTCATATTATTTTTTCTTTGAGTTTAGGTCAACAAAGACTTTTTTTTTTTTGTTTTCTTAATGGCAGGATAAGCGCTGGTGACAGAGGTATAATCTCAAACATAAAAATGTGTGGTCTGTAGTCAGTAAATCTGTTTGTCCTGTTCAGTTCTTGAAATGAGAAGAAAGATAATCTAAGGCTACGTTTACACTGCAGGAAAAATGACACAAAACTGATGTTGTCCAGATCTGGGTGGCTGTTTGTGTTGGAGGTGAATATGTGGCTTTTTTTCAGACTCCATTGTAAATGCTCGCAGGCTCCAGCGTGACTGGCATGTGCAGTTCGAGTAGTTCATTCATGGGTGGCAAAAAGATCTAGGGCTGCCACAATTAATTTAAAAAATGTCAACGATTAATTGATTAATCATTGACTATCGAAATAGTCAACTAATTTGATAATCGACTAATCGTTTGTCTTTATGCTTTGTTTTTCCTCTCAAAATTGCAGCTGTATCTTCCACTGTCTTGTCCGCCTTTCTGTCTGGTCATCTTTTCTTGAATTGCATATTGACATCAATTAACACACACACTAGCATTCAAAAGTCTGGACATATTTTTCGATTAGATTCAATGAGAAATTGTCCAAAATTTTGACTGGAATTGTAAATATGCCACAATTTTTGTATGATCTGATTAGTCGACCAATTGCCAAAATAATAGGGGACTAGTCAATTATCAAAATAATAGTTTGTGGCAGCACTAAAAAGATCAACAAAGCGGGTTTCCTGCTTTTGGCTCTGCTCTTGTGGCTAAAATTCTGTCTTAAAAGAAGAAAGAAGGTACAGTCATGCTGTGCCTTTGGATGTTCCAATTAGGGCTGGACGATAATTTGATAACTATATATATTAGTGTTGTCACAATAACAGAAATTCCAGAATACCAGAAATTCAGCTGTTGATACCAAGAGCAGTAAATTTCCACGGTACTCAATACCAAATTCGATACCACAAGTAAATTATTTACCTCTTTACTAGGAAAACAACCTGAACAGATAAATAAAATCTGCCTGCAATGGCGTTTTGCCTTCAAGTGTTCAGAATAAACGTGCTTTTGTAACTATAATGAACTAGAAAAGCACTCGGAGAGTTCAGACCTCCGCCAAACAACTCAACTCCCTTATTTTTGTGTGTTCTGGATCATAGTATCTTGACTTTTCTCTGGTTCCAGATCAATTTTCGAAACATAGAACTCACCGAGATCCTTTCTTGTAATTTTTTACCGAACACTCGGGCCATTTGTATGGATTTATATGGAGAAATTCCAAAAATTGGGTCTATTAGGGTGATGTTGATGTAAGATTGTTTAGACGTTTGGAAGGAGGTTTGATGTTCACTATGGGGTGTCGGTCAGAACTCACAGGACTTGTTTGTACAGTTAACTGTCTTTACCGGTCACTCTTAATCACAACAGCTCAGAAATGCAACAAACGACAGGCTTCCAGGTGAGGAATTCCAGGGCTAGTAAAAGGTGCCGTTAGGGATGGGCACAATTAATTGATGATAGATAAATGATTAAGAATTTTTTTCGGTCATGTAATTTTTTTCGATCATCCGACAGTGTTATAAAACAGAGTTCATTCATGTAGTGTACGTCTTGAAGCTATGTAATAAATGTGGTGGTAATAAAACATCCCACCAGCAGGGGGCGACATCGCCTAAATACAGCAGAGAAAGCCGCCTACGAGCTGCCTTCTTCCCTCACTCAGCTGAAAGAAGGCTCGTCTAAAGTGAGCATGGTGAAGTCTGGTGTGGGACCATTTTGCGTTTGAAAATTACTCCTCTCAGAAGAAATACTACGATACGCTTTATAAAAACAACTCAACAAGAACTCCCACGATGAACCATTTAAAAAACGCTGATCCGACCAAGCTTAAAGGTAATGAATCCTGACGATCGATCAAAAAGATGTTCGCTAATGCCCATCCCTAGGTGCCATGACATCAAATTTCACTTTTCTGGGGTTTTGGGGGTATAATCTGATCTGTTGTGCACTGATGAGGCCATGTGAATGTCCAGAGTGAGAATCAAAGTTCCTGTTTATGGTCTGTCAGCTTTGTTTCTTTGTTAAAAAACGGTTGAATCAGACAGCAGCTTATCATTCGAAGTAATTCAGTTGCTCCAATAACAGCACACTATCAAACAAACACCCCCACCCCTCTCTCCTAACGGTCTATGCACCCTCCGCTTCGCTCCCCCCCCCCTCCCTTGCTGATTCAACTGCGTGAGTGAAGCTGAGTAACTGCTTAGCAGTCAGGTCTGGGTTTTCAAACAAAAGGATTTAAAAGAAAACTTCTTGTCTGATAAACGTAGCTCTCTGTCTGAAATGCACATGTTGCTAACAGATAGTCTTTAGCAAACTCCGACCACTAGGGCAGCTTGACCTACTTTCTCCAAAAAATGTTATTGCCAAATAAGGTGTAGCCATCAAAATGAAGTCAACTTGGTCTCCGGGTAAAACTGCATACTGCACCCAACTCTTTTCCTGAGGAAGGGAGGTCTAGTGTGCCAAAACAATCCCCCGCTGTTAAAAAATGCATTTTTTTCTTTGGAGTACTTACATGCAGTAACGTCAACTACATGAACCAGTTTTTACTGCTATGTCATCACTCCTTTAAAATGAATGTCTGGATGGAAGTGAGTGTGGTCTATAAACATAGAAAAACAAAGCCATTAAGGAACATTCATTCGGCAAATAACACATTCAAGGTATTAATTATTACTTATAAGTCCCTTACAGGACTAAACATCCATATGTTTTCAAAGCTACCAGTTACAGTAACTGGCATGTAACAGGTCAACTAGCTTAACAGCAAAAAAAGGCACATGGTGAATGGAGGAACACTTCTGAATAAATAAATCAGCTAAATAAGTGGTAGGTTTACCTCAGATTCTGTATCGTCTGCTCTCCAAGTATAGTTTTTTTGAGCTGGTGTAATTATGAATATAAAGACAATAATACTTAAACGCAGCAAACCGCTATGGTTTAATGTTATTGTGACCCTTAATTTTAATGTGTTGTTAATCAGCGTTGTCAAGGCCGACACACGCCGGCCACCATTGTTGCAAAAGGCAATGGAAAAGGTAAGACGTAAGACTGCATTATATATTTTAACTGGATATAATATTTTTAACGCTAGATGGCAGTCATTTTTACGCAGTATCCCTTTAACATTTTCTAAATTTATCCGCTAACCCACTCTGATTTGTTTGTTCTCCCCTGTGATTAAAGGATAACTTCAGCGTTTTTCAACCTGGCCCTTATTTCTAGGAATTTATACGCCCATTTCCTCACCAGTAAAATTTCTGCATCACTCTGACTCCTTCGGACGATATTTGTATTAGTCGCGGTCCGCGTATATCCACAAAATAAGGGCGGCCCTCTCTATGAGCAGCCAAACTCCATAATTTCACCAGCACTTTAAGATGAATGAACGGGTACTATTGGCCTCTGTCCACCTGGCTCGCCGCTTGGTTGCCAGGCAGTAAATGGTTTGGACCCACCGGTTCAGGAGGTAGAGTCTGTCATCTACCAATCAGAGGACTGGTAGTTTGAACCCCAGGTCTCCCATTTCACATGTCAAGATTTCCTGGGCAGGAGAGTAAACCACACATGACAGCCAATGGGCTCATTGTTGTGTGATTGTTTGTGATAAATGTACTGCATGAATGGGCGAATATGGCTAGTACTGTAATGGGAGTTGAGCATTGGCTAAGCTAGAAAAATACCTTTTAGATTTAGTCTGTTTCTGATTTTACATTCTACATGTTTAGCTGGCAGACTCTCAGTGGACCTGCTCTGCAAAGACATAATGTAGGAATTTAATGGGTTTTCCATATGTGAGGGCAAGGAAACCTTGTTGGGCACATGGTGTAAAAAGAAGCAGGTGTGACCCTGAAACCCTATTTTGTTATCTCACAGTAGCAGGTACTGTAATAAACTTAAAATCATCATTCTCTTGCTTTAAAAAAAAGAAAATAACTTAAAGGTTTTTCCACATATGAATACAGAGGATTTTCAGCTAAAGTTTGTACAATTTGTCCTAGTCTTTTACACAGATACTATTTACACAAGCACATCACAGGAGGAGACCTCTGGCTGGAGATGCTCTCTTAGCTGGAAATATGAGGGATAGGGCGTGGAGTAAAGGCTGTCTGTAGCACACAGGAACAGCATGTGACGCAGAAATTAGGTTGTGGAAATCTGTTTTCTTTCATTCAGCTCATCAGAAAGGGCAAGCTGTCTTCAGCACAAGATCATGTGCACGGCAACAACAAATGCTCCAGAGCTTGCTGACGTTGTCTTCTTACATACAGTCGTCCTCAAAATTATTCATACCTTCCAATTTAAGAAAAGGCGAAATTCACAATAGTAATTCAAATGACAAGAAACTAAATGATAAATAAAAATTTACAAAATTCTAATTTAGTGAAGTAAAATGTTACTTTTGAATTTTCCTAAAAATAATGATAATAAAAAAAACCAAAGAAAACTGTCCCAGACACATTAGAGCACCTTTCCCAAGTGTCACCAGGTGCAGACGTCTGATTGGACGTTACAGAAAACACCTGATTGCAGTGATTGGCTCCAAGTGTTGCTCAATATCATTTTAGCTTCGGAGCCCCATCATGCTTGGTTATTTTGTGTGTTTGTTTTCAATATTTCTTTCAAACAGCAATTCCAAATCAATGCCATGATTTTCATAGAATTATTTATTCATTATTACTTTTGTCAATTTCAACTTATTTAATTGACAACTGATTTTTTTTACTTCTTTAATTGGAGGACAGGATTAATTTTGAGGACGACTATCGTGTTCTCACCGAACATTCAGAGTGAATTTTGAAATATTTGTGTCCCACCAACCACCACTCCAGAACATCTGAAAATATTACAGGATTGACTTATCAGGGCTGTACACTTAGCTTTTTCACTAGGAGCACTAGTGCTCCCAAATAAAAAAAATTTAGGAGCACAGAAAAAAATTTAGGAGCACTATGAATTTTCTTAAATAGCACATTTAAATAGTAATAATAATAATTAGCGTTAGCCCAGGCAATAGGCCCAATGATGCATTACACCGAGAAACAAACAGTTTTAAATACAGAGAACTTCCCTGTCCTACAGTTTTTTGTTGTCCAGTCACCTGATACACGTGGCTGTGTCCATCCAGCTGTCCACAGCAGGACTTGATCTGGATCAGGTGGGCTTTAGTATGGATGTTGATTTTACAATATGCATTGTTGTTAAAAAGGGCACCAAACCGGTGTTACAGCAAAACCTGTGACCCATGAAAATCTGTGACTCTAGGGGGCGATAACACCTGCTCCCTGATTATTCTTCTGCAGATACTTAACTGTCAGCAGCAGGTAACCTCTTCATTTAATCTTTGTTAAATAGCAATATGGAAAGAAGTTGCCGTGTTGTGAACCGCCATAACTGTTCTCATGACTGCAAAGATACTCATAAAAACCCAGGAACTAATTATTGGTTTCACTACATGGAAGAAAAGCTGCACTCGCCATGCTAATGGTGTAAAAGAGACGTCTAATGGTTGCAGCTGTTACCAAACATCACCTTCAATCAGAAAACCTCCCAGATATATTATTATTAATATAATAATCACAATAATAATAATAATAATAATATTTATTATGATTTCGACCAACCTCAAAGCTGCCGCATGGTGGCTCCTGACCATAAAAACATAAAACGTCGCTACGTTTTTCTCTTATATGCTCATATTTTTCATGTATTTTTCAACTGTCAAATTAATAAATTTAGTTTGGTTGGCAGTTTCATTCCCACTTTAAATCAATCCTGATTCATTTTAGGAACAAAGTGTAAATTAGAGGGGTGAAATCTGTACTCACACGCGTGCTCCCATTTTTTTCTTTTACTCACACCAATCTATTTTTAGGCACATATGTATGCAAAACGCTCGCACTGTATAGCCCTGCTTATGTTTGATGTTGTTATTAGTTAAATGTGATGATTTAAAACAGTCAAGTTGACTGAAAAGGTTCCTGCCTCAACTCTTCAGTGACCTCTGCAAGTGAAACTGGCTCATATCCCATCCCCTACTCTGCTCACCCCATTCTATCATAACTTTGATTTTAAATAAAGTTGTATGTGAATATACAATGGCATAGTTTAATTCTAATGATTTCAAGTTGTTTGATTTAGTTTATTTACGGTTTTCAGATATTCTACAAAACATTTTTTTCTTTTTCATATTAAAATACATACAGTATTAAATAACACAAGATGTGAAGTGTGTAACAAAATCAAAGGTCAATGACAAAAAAATCAAAAAATCATCTAAAACCATGTTTCTGTTGGACCAAATGGTCGCATTTTGCAAAAACAAAAAAACAAACCTCTACCTCTGCTGTTAATGGGCTCTTTGCACAGCCCACTACTTCCTGAACCTAAGGTAGCTCCTTTGTTTCCTGTCTTTCATTACTGGATGAACTGATTAACCCAGGTGTGTCTGATCTCAGTAACTGGCCTGACACACAGGAAACAAAGGAGCTACCTTAAGTTCAGGAAGTAGTGGAATCGTGCATAGAGCCCATTAAATAAGATAGTATTCCACC
>JALJCO010013749.1:0-12583 GCA_023101725.1 Atherinomorus stipes | reverse complement strand
AAATTTGCAATTAATTTAATAAAACAGGGATCACTAATTTAATGAAGCAGGGCTAGTTTTTATCAGAGGCCTCAGGCCTCCGAAAAAGCCGCACCACGTGGTACAGCTCTGCAGGTGCGTCCCTGCACGGTCAAAAATGGAAAATTATCGAAATATTTTCATAAAGCATGTCCAATTTTTCATAAAAAGCCTGTGTAAATTGTCACGAGGTGGAGCTCTGCATATATGGATAATTACCAAATTAATTTTATAAAACATGTTTAATTGGCCAATCCTCTAAAATCCCGTTTCAGGCCTGCCAACGTAGCGACACTAGCTTCGCGCAGTTGCCGACAGAAATCTGTCAGAAAGGCAATTGCTAAACCAATTTTGCCAGACAAAAGCAGCTGCATGAAAAATTAGATGGCTTGCTTTACATTAGGAGGGCTTGTCTCAAAGCACTAACCCTAAAGGTAAAGATACATGGACTCACCTTTTTTACACGGATTCAGGCTAGGCTGCGCTGACGAGCCGGAATGCCAGCCCGTCATCACCAGTTTAAGCCGGACCCACTGCGCATGCGCAAGTTGGACAAAGTGGGAACGTGGATTCTCCTGGAAACACTGTAGCCTAATCTGTTGACAAACACGTAACATTGCAAACATTTTCCTTATTGGGAGCTTCATACTTTTAAGAAGAAAGTCCTTTTTTTTGTCAATTTTTTTTTGTGTAAATAAAGAACGTTGCTGTCAGGTGACATCAGCAGGGCTATCCACGTTTGTTTATTTGCTACTTAATGTGGAGCTGCCTTTCCAGCCCGAAATACCTCATTAAAACAAACAAACAAACAAACAAAATCGTGAGGGGGCTACAAGCGATTCGTTGTGCCTACTGAAGTACATGAAGCCGATTCCTTACATACATATACATATATATGTATTTATATATATGTGTATATATATATATATATATATATATATATATATATATGTATGTATATATAATTAAGGGGGAGGGACTGGATTTGAAATGGTTGGATGAATAAATGGATGGCCCAGACTCTGTGGTTTGTACATTTGTAAGCAGGGTTAAGTTCAAAGCGGTGTTTGATTAAGCTTTTCTCTAGGTCTTGCACACACAAACATTCATACTAGGGCTGGGACGATTCGTCGACGTAACCGATTACGTCGACGCAAAAAATACGTCGACGCAAAATATGCGTACCGATGCGTCGTCAGACCAAAACAAAGATGGCGGCGCCATGCGACTTCAGACTAAAACAAAGATGGCGGCGCGATCTCCGCGAGTGGCTCTTCCAAGTTTCCAAAGTGTAAGGCAGTGAAGGCCCACACTCGTTTATCGAAGGTATAGGGATGTTAGGGATGGCGAATCCGAAGCCTAATGACACATGAGACAACTTCCGTGAGATGGACGCCATGTCTTCAGACACGTCAGGCCTGTTTGAGACGGTCAGCATGAAGCACGAGCTCCATCTGCTGGCCGTGGGTGGAACTGCAGCTGATGTCGGGAGCTGTCTCGTCTCTGACTGCATATAATTAAAGTCACGTTCTCAACCTCATGTTCGTGTTTCATCTGTTGGTAATAGTATTGTGTAGTCACTTCTGGGATAAATAAAGAATTTTTAATTTAATTTCCAAGTGATTGGCACCCGTATTAAGCATTAACAGAATAAAAATGAAGATGCACTTTTTCTGGAAGGCAGACCCATGTTCAATATAATGTTCAACTCTGAATGTTTACTTATCTTCATTATCTTTTGTTGGAAAATAATATCTGTCTTAGCTTAAATCCTCCAAGTTTACATGATCATATTATTTCAATAATGACTTTTTTTTATTATTATTTTCATGTGAATGAAAGAATTAAAAGCCTGTTTTTCAGTCCGCTGTGTTTTCAACATAAATTTTACATTCTGTTGGTTCATGAAAAAGTCCATGACAGGCTGCTGCTCCCACTGCCTTTTTATTCATGCTCTTTTTTTTACATTTTAGATATCTATATCAGCATATATAAATTGCTGTCTGTCAATTTATGAGGAGATAATCGAGAATCGAATCGAGTCGAATCGAGCTAAAAAAGTGAATCGTTAGATTAATCGATGCATCGAAAAATAATCGATAGATTAATCGTTTAAAAATAATCGTTTAACACAGCCCTAATTCATACTTAAATTGACAGACACTGCACCAAGTCATGTTACACATTTATTGTCACATTTATCGCAAAAAGTTGGTTTTGTGTATTCATTGTTGTTTGAAAATTGAGAATTAAAAAAAATTAAATTAAAATTTTTTTTGTTTTTAATGACAAAAAGATAAAAAAAAGAAAAAGAAAAAAAAAAAAAAAAAAAAAAACTCCCACATTGGACTCTGCCTTGACGTGGCGTGGGGGCTTGCGTGTCACAATGCTCATGTGGACTCTACTGGGCCGTACTCAGGTTTTCATGAGCTGAGTAGAGCTCATCTCTTAGAGTTCACAAGACCACTGTCTCACAACCAAAGAGTCTATGCCTTCTCATTCCTCAGCCACTGGCTTCCTGTCACCTGCAAGGACAAGGAAAGTAAGTGTCATGATAACACACGCGTACACATATGACATTATAAAATACTCGACTACATTATTGAGGTCTCGTGATTTCTTTGCAATGTCTGCACACATTCTGTCTTGGAATATGACAACAATCATGATCAAATTCGCAAGGTATACTTTATGAAGATATATTGCACAGACCTGCACACATCACTTAACCTTTCACTGACTTAACCTACACAAAATGTCTTACTCCAACTCTCTCTGCCTAACTCTGACACACCTCATCTTGTCAGGATAGGATTGAGAAATAGATAGATAGATAGATAGATATATAGATAGATGGATAGATAGATAGATAGATAGATAGATATCATCCTCACCTGCATCCTTACCTGCAGCATCGGTTCCTGCATCCTTGCCTGCATTCTTACCTGGTCTCCTAACGCCCACATCTGCAGCAGCATTGTTTTTCGGCCACATCTGGTGGAAAAGCATCCTCTTTTGCACACTTGCCTGCATCCCTACCTGGCCTCCTCCTTTTTACTAGAGGGCGATATATGCAAAACCTATTTTCGTCGTCTTGTCCTAGGTATTTGACCAGATTGGTCTGAAAAGTGGACTCATAATGATAGAGACCAAGACAAAAAAAAAAAAGTTACAGAAAAAATTCTTAAAATGTTGCTCTGTTACGAAGTTATGCACATATAAATATTATGCAAACGTTAGCTAAAAACTTAAACTACCATAACTCAATAATGACAACACATTATTGCATGAAATTCATACACCAAGTGGGGAACTTGAAGGAGGAAGTTTTCCGAATCTAGGGGGCGCTATAATACAGTTTTTTTTTTAAATATTGCAAAAACCGCTGTTCAGATATGCACCCCACTTCCAAGGTACGTAGATACAGACCCTTTGAACATATTCCTAGAAAATGGTTAGGATTGGACCACGCGGGCGTGTTTTATTAGCAATTTTCAAAACCATGGGCGAAATAAGAGGTGAAGGGGGCCTTGGACCTTTGTTTTTTATTCTGCTGCCACTAAAATGTATGGGGAGGCTAACCCAAAGGTGCATTAATATAGCCACTAACAGGGCTTGTAGAAAAAAAAAGGTTTGTGTGGATGGAAAAGAAAAATGACACGTCAGACACTAGGTGGCACTATACCAAGGTTAAACATGTTTTGGCCTCTAGCTCAAAAACGGCTTGGCACAAATTTATGTGACTTATATCCCCAGATTCCTTGGATCCTCCTGCATCTGATGACTTAGGCCACGTCCATTTCCGGCTATAAAATTTTTCGCTAGGGGGCGATATATGCAAAACCTATTTTCGTCTTCTTGTCCTAGGGGTTTGACCCGATTGGTCTGAAAAGTGGACCCATAATAATACAGACCAGGACAAAAAAGTTACAGAAAAACATTCTTAAAATGTTGCTCGGTTCCAAAGTTATGTATGTACAAACATTGTGCAAAAACTAGCGAAGTACTTTAAAGACCATAACTCGATAACAACAAAACATAATTGCATGAAATTCATAAACCAAGTGGGGACCTTCATTGTCTACAAACACGCCGCATTTGGAAATTTTTTCAATCTAGGGGGCGCTATAACCATGAAATATTTATATTGCTAAAACTTTTAATCGGATATCAACGACACTCACTGTGTATGTGCACAACGTCATTCTGAGCACAATCCTAGAAGATGGTTATGATTGGACAAAGTGGGCGTGGCCTATGAGCAAAAAATGTCAAAAAATGCGATTTTTTCAGATATTCGTTAAAAATCATCCGTTTGTCCTAGAGAGCTGAAATTTGATGGGGTAATTCCCTCAATCATACTGATCATTTGTGCTATTGCATCTCCATTTAAATTCTGATGTCACGTGCCATCTTTTTGCAAAAATATGCATATTAGATGAACATATGTATTTTCATATCAGATTACTATATTAATACCAGACTAGCTACACTGATTGCTGACATCATCCTTATGCATTGTAGTCAGTATGGTTAAGATTCTGTGAATCGTTATTTTTTAGGTTGTTCCAAAATAGCATGCTTCAAGTTAACTAATAATAAACACACTTCAAGTACACAAAAGTATACAAAATTTTAGTGTACTTAGCATATTTTATTTTTACCAGGGAAAATATATATTACTATGACACATTTCTAGATAAAATAACCATAAAACAACAGACTTTTTGGTACATCCTGACTGAACACAACTGCTTTTCATGCACAGCAAACCTTCCCTAGAAAGAGTTGAAGTACAAACATTATTAAACATTCTGCACAATGATATGAAATCATAAGAAACAGGGAGGATCTAAGTTAAAATATATTAATGTAGTCCAATGCACAGATTATTCCTTTATGAAATTAAATGCAATCATGCAAGATCTAATGAGTCTTAGAGGAATTTTGAAATACATCTGGTGGTCTCGAGCTCTCTCTGGAGGGCCCTGATTGTAACTACACCAAAAATGAGGTTAAAATGTGTGTTGTATATCCCTAAAAGATTACTTCCCCCAAGCACGTGGATACTGTAACACTGCCCATGCTTGGCTACACCTGTCCATACCGTACAGTCCTCACCTTTCCCGATCCAACTGGTTAATAATGAAAACAACGCAACATCAAAAAACATTCTCTTCTCTTATCATGAGAGAAGACTTCTGACTGAATCAGCTTATCAGTGTGTGTATTTGCATGTATTATCTAAACAACCAACATCTAAAAAGGTGAAATCTCATTATTTACATCCACACACACACACCGATGTCATTGACTTCATGATGACTGTGTGCAAAGGGAATTAGACAGATGTGGCCGTTTCTAGCTTTCTCTAGTGGTTACAGACTGTACCTACATCAAACTACTGTGCTGTCCTTCATAATCCAGCAATGCTTCAGCCTTATAAATGCTGGGTGTTAATATATTTATGTCTGAAGTTCAAAGTAACAAATTGACTGTTTGCCTTTTTAATGGTAATGTTATTGCTAATTTTACTGTATAATACTGTATATTTGGTCAGACCTACTACACAAAACATTTCTTCACAGACTTGATAGGTGTCTTACAATGTTTAGGAACTTAGTCCAGGAACATAGTCTAGGAAAACTACTCTGTCTATACATGCTGTCCACACCTGTCTTGTTCCTGCCTGACAAATGTCTGAAGTTCACAGCTACATATGGAGTTTGTTTCTCTTTACTTTTAGATTGATTTTAAATTGATCATTTCACTGCATGAAGTATGTGATCAGTCCTGCTGTACCAAACATATCTTCACAGATGAGTGACTGACTGAATAAGTTTCAGAACCTCTCTTAACACAGGAGTCCTGTTGTATTGAGGTTGCTGGTGAGGGACCAGGAGGGAAAGCATCTTGAGTATTTTGTCATTCCTCCTGTACCAAACATATTTCCACAGATGTGTGGGTATAAGAAAACATTGAGGAACCTCTCTGAACACAGAAGTCTGTTTGTATTGAGGCTTGTGATGAATGTTGTTAAAACACAGATGGGGAGTGGTGGCTTCAAGTTTTTTGTGAATGTTGTTCTACATCAGGGGTGTCCAGCTCTGGTCCCAGAGAGGAACGATCCGGCAGGTATTAGAAGATTTGCTGAAAACTGAGTCACCATCAATCCTACACGCAAACTTCATGCCATACCATATTTGAAGACAACAGCTTTTCATGCAGAGCAAACCTTCTTTGGAAAATAAACAGAAATCATCCATTTTTCTAGGAGGGCTAAAGATGTATGTTGGGCCAAGGGAGGCGGGGCCAGGGAAGGCGGTGTGTGGATGGGCTTGGAACCCGTGATAACTGCTTGCAGTTCTAGTTCTTTTTTATTATTCTTCCGCCCCAAAAACCATATGGGGAGGCTAAACCGCAAGGAATTTTGAGAAGTTCTGCGGAGGGCTTGGACAAAAGTGGTTCATGTAGAGAAATAAGGAAAATGACACATGTCAGAGACTAGGTGGCGCTATACCAGGGGGTAACACGTTTTGGCCTCTAGCTCAAAAACGGCTTGGCACAAATTTATGTGACTTATATCCCCAGATTCCTTGGATCCACCCGCATCTGATGACATAGGCCGCGCCCATTTCCGTCTATAAAATTTTTTCGCTAGGGGGGCGATATATGCAAAACCTATTTTCATCTTCTTGTCCTAGGGGTTTGACCCGATTGGTCTGAAAAGTGGACCCATTATAATAGAGACCAAAACAGAAAAAGTTACTGAAAAACATTCTGAAAATGTTGCTCCGTTCCGAGTTATGTATGTACAAACATTGTGCAAAAACTAGCTAAATACTTTAAAGACCATAACTCGATAACAACAAAATATAATTGCATGAAATTCATAAACCAAGTGGGGACCTTCTTTGTCTACAAACAACACTGCATTTGGAAATTTTTTTCAATCTAGGGGGCGCTATAACCATGAAATATTTATATTGCTAAAACCGCTAATCGGATATCAACGACACTCACTGCCTATGTGCACAACGTCATTCTGAGCACAATCCTAGAAGATGGTTATGATTGGAAAAAGTGGGCGTGGCCTATGAGCAAAAAATATCAAAAAATGTGATTTTTCTGATATTCGTTAAAAATCATCTGTTTGTCATAGAGAGCTGAAATTTGATGGAGTAATTCCCTCAATCATACTTATCATTTGTGCTTTTACATCTCCGTTTAAATTCTGATGTCACGTGCCATCTTTTTGCAAAAATATGCAAATTAGATTAACATATGTATTTTTCATATCAAATTACTCTATTAATACCAGACTAGCTACACTGATTGCTGACATCATCCTTATGCATTTTAGTCAGTATGGTTAAGATCGTGTTAATTGTTATTTTTTTAGGAATATTTTTTGAGACTCATTAAACAATAAAAATCTAAACAGTTTGTCTGAAAACCCTCGATCTGTGGATGGTATAAATCGGGAAAACCAGCTCTCCAGTAACGGGTTTAGCAGCTAAAAGTCCCCAAGGGTTATTAACCTCAGTGGGTTTGACTCCTTAAGCTGACCTAAACTGGTGACGGGGACTATTAGTCCGGACAACTAACTGCCTTAAGTCGATATGGTCTGCCCTTTACAGCTGCGACTCTCTCACGGGTGAACAACCCCTAACCCGGACACCCTCTCAGCTACCTTATCTCATTAACAGCTGTCCCCTAAGCGTTTTCCGAGCACTTGTTCAGATCCAGAATATTTAACATCCAGGAAAGTACAGGATGTCAGGACATGTTAATTAGGCTGTAACCAACCTGTTAGGACCTTAAAGTTGTTAAAAATAGGCAGGAATTTACCTAGACCACTTTACTTCCCTCAATGAGGGTAGCAACCATCGAACTGTGAAAACGTGAAATAATCACTAATTATTCTTCATGAAGGTTAAATTTATTGAAGCAATTTAGCAGGGGATGAAAAGGTATAAACAGCTTAAAATCAACAAAAGTACAATCAGGTAACAATTTATAAAACCCAGTATAAATGAAATAATCATCTGTCTCCAACACCTTAATCTAACTGCAGGTTCCGATTCTGCAAAATAATCAAAATGGGATAACTGAAATTAAATCCTGTTAAAGTAATTCCAATAGTCTGAGAAAATCCAAAAATTCACAAATTAATCAGAATAATCTCATCATAATCCAACATCTTAACTTCTCCATTCTGTGTAAAATGTCTCACAAATCAATCCTAATTATCTCTCAGTCTACCTTTAAATGTTGAAAGTCCTTTGGAAACTCAAAGCTGATAACCTGTTAAAAATTTAGGAGAGTGGTCCAAAGTCCAGTTCCCGTGCGCTCGAGTTGTACTCTAAAATCCACTCGAATTTGTGTGCTCCAGTGCAGCTATTTTCTAGCTCCTTCGTCCTTAAGGGGCTAAGCTGCCACTGTCAGAAGCACAAGGCTAATGCTAAAAGTCCAGAAGCTAAAATCCTTTTCAGTTGAAAGTTGGCTGTGATTACGTCCAGATCTGGTGTTAAAAGTCCAACTGAAAAATAAGCCTTCTGTCCGATTCCTTCGATGTTAAGGACCCATCTTGCCTCCTTCAGATCCATAGAGACGTAATGCTATTATTACGGTTTACAGACACCTTTATAATTTTTGTTCGGGGGAGATCACAAGGTCAGGTCTGGCTCGTTTGATTGGCCCAGAACAAAGGTTTGTGTGTTCGATTTTGATGATGACCTCATGTCGTGTTGCTGCCTTGTTTTAAGATGAGGTCACCGTCAGATGAGGTAATGGTCATGCTGTTGTCTGGAGCTGCCGAAAGTTAGGGGCTCCAAGTTCCTCTTTCTTCGGCGCTGCAGAGAGCCAGGGAGTGTCCGAGTTCCTCTTTCTGCTGGCTACTTCCCTTTTTTGACGGACTCAGACTGGTTTTAGCTGTTGTTTGTTCAAATCTGACCTGGGGTCATGCTTGAGAGCTCAGTCACTCTGACTTTTACATTTTTCTTACATTTCAGACAATTGATTACATTCATCACACATCATTTATCATTATTTCAATCACATACTGCTATGATCTACTCCAATACTCTCCTTGTACTAACTCATTACGCAGGGCGGAGTTAGGAACTTGAAACCAGCTTTCTCTGTTTTTAGCAGTTTTTCTTACTCTGACATTACATACACGTCAGTAACTTTCCTCGATTAACAATCCACAGTTACATGTTTTTTACTCATTCGTTATACAGTATTGTTGAACACAATGATGTATTTAGTACATTTCTGTGATTTATAACTCATTTTCTTATGCTTAATCTGTCATCAAAGTCTCTGCTGGCTGTAGGTCAATTTGTCTACCTCTGCTGGCTTGTGGGAGGACCGGCTCCTGTAGACCTCATATTATGAGCTTCGTTGACAAGTTTTACCCCTTAAAATGTTGATTTAACACACACTAGAAAAATCAGAGCATTGACAACACTATCCTGATCATCTCTGAATATTTTCATGATTCTTAGGTTCAATTTAAATTTTTTATGACTATTCAATTCTTAAAATGATTTTTAATTTCTTAAATATTATTCAGAGACAGTCTAAAATCGTCCACATTATAAAATACATTTTCATGGTTGTACCCAAATATTTTCAAGATTTTTGGAGAAACAACTTAGGAAATATGATTGAATTAATCTAAGCCTAAAGAAAGACTGGTTTGACTTTGGGTGGCAGATTTTATCGGTCTCTGTCTCTATCTAGTGGTGGTGAACTATAACTACTACCCCCTACTTCCGGGTGTTGGGTGGCAGATTTGGCGGTCTTTGGCTCTATCTAGTGGTGGCAGACTATAACTACACCACTTTTTCACAGCTGCACTGATAATTCATGGATACAAAATCACATGGCTCATTAATAATATGTGCAGAGATCACATTTAAGAGAACACTGGTGAAAAAAGTGTACTTTATTGTATTTTAAATATATTTATATTTTCAATAGTGTGCTGAAAATGTACTTACAAAAATTGTACTTTTTGTAAATGTATCAAAAGCATACTAACATTATGCTTTCATGCTAACACTTTTAACACACTTTAAAACAATTGTACTATATTACACTTTATTGAAATATATTATTCAAAAATATACTTTCAGTGCATGTTATGTGTAATGTTTGTAATTATACTTAATTGAAATTTGTTGTTACACATTTTTTATATGTTTTCAAATATGTTGTCATTTTAACATACACTGAAAGCATATTTTAAAAGTACACAATTTAATATTGGCATTGTAATATCAAATGTGAATGCATTTTAAGTTACATTTGAATCTAGTTATGAAGTTGGTAGTCACTTGTACTTTTGGACATTCTTTGGAAATCGTTCAATAGAATTAGTAAGACACACTTAAACCCATTTATGCAATTTTTGCTGTGTGCATAAGTACACAGAAGCAATTTTTGCAGTTGTTGTATACTATTTAATAAGTTTGGCCAAAAAATATGATGCATCTTACACAGGGCGCCGTATGGGGGGAAAAGTTAGGAAGATTCCAAGGGCCCATGACTGTGGGGGGCCCCAAATTATGTGGAAATTATTAAACCTTCATTTCAAATAATATGTTTATATAGACTTCAAATAGAACAAGAAAATACAGCAGTAGAATAAATTACCTTCGTGTTCTCACTGGTTTTTCAGCAGTAAACGGCAAAACAAAGCATGAATATATTGACAAATCCACCCCCGTGAAAGTGCAAGAAATGGTTTGGTCCTCAGGAACTGCCTCAGCGCATCCGCTCCTTGCCTGTCAATACCGCGGTTTGCTGGTATCGGGCCTTTATTGCGGCATGCGCTTCATTTGACAGAGTGACAGCGAATAAAACGACTGACTAAGAAAATGTGTAAATAAGCAGCAGTATGACAAAAAGTCCAACCGCAGACGAAGAACACAGCACCCCAAGAAATGAAAGTATGATTTTCAAATGAGAACAGAAAGAAAGGAGAAAGAGACGAGACGAACGAAGCGTGAGCCAGTTTTTAAAGAAAGGTTTGTTGCCTGAGTTGTTCAAATGAACCTGTTGAGTGAAATAAGCAGCTATCTGCAGACTATTACAACTTAGTTAATCCTCCCTAAGGTAGAAGTGGGATCACATGATTGATGATGCCGGTAGTGCTGTGTCTGAAACGGAAAGTGATTTTCCCTCTTTTTTTTCTAAAAAAAATTAAAAACAGGACTCTCCAGCATTTGTAATGAGCCTGTTGTGTGTCTGTAACTAACACAGAAGCAAATAAGCCAGAAAACTCACAGAGCTGAGACTTTACATTTACATAACCAGACCAGGCAAAACATAGTTTTCACAACATCACTTGAGTGCTATTAATTGTTTAGCAAGATACTTATATTAAATAACCGTCCTTGTCCCTCCTTAATCATATGTAAACAGATGATACACCAGCAGCAGCCCCATCTCTTCACCCCCCACCCCCCTTTCCATTCCCAGTGAAGAAGGTAAGCAACATTGGGACAAGTTAGCATCATTACAGAGTCTGCTGTGTAATTTTTGTCTCATTTTACCTTTCCAAAAATAAGAATAAAGCATTTTTTTTAAAAAAAATTGAAACACTTAAAAAACAAACAAACAAAAAAACATAATGATCTCTATAAAATAAAAATGTCCTGCAGTTGTAGTTGTTTGTAAAGGATACTGGACAGTTAAATGAAAACACTGAGTAGCCACCAGCAGCCTGTATTAAAATCAAAGTCACAATTTAAATAGTTCAGTTAGATTTTTACATTCAGATTGAATTACAGCCATCAAAAGACATCTATAAATCTTGATTATTCTCAAGACGGTTAATTTATTTGAGCAGCTTGAACTGCACCATAAATACCTGTTTGCAATCTAGCTGTGAGGTCACACTGAGCTGCTGATAATTGATGTTATTAGATGATATAATTTGTTGGTACATTATATAAATGTAACAACTGTTACATTCTTGGCTTACATTTCTCAGGGCTCTCTCAGGTTTGGCCAGAAAGTATAGAAATGGAGGAACAACAAAGAAATTAGGACTGTCAAAAAATTAATCCTATTGTCAAACAAGAGATTTTTTTTTTATTAATTAGTACTGCTACATGTAGACAACACATAAACTTTTGTTTTATAACTTAAAGGCTAAAACCAAGCCAGAAATCTGGCAGTATTCCAGGAATAAGACCTGAATTTCATCTTCATATTAATTCAGTTGTTAAGTCAGCCTGTGAGGATCAGCAGCATTCTGGACTAAACTGCCGCCATCTGAAGGACTTTAGGGAGACATGTGAGGACAGGGTTTCAGTAGTTTAGTAAAGATAAATGCAAGAATTCCTGCTGAGACACCTTTAATCCTAAATGTGTTCTAGAAGTGATAAACGCGATTAATCAGGATGAATTTTTTGACAGCCATACAAAAATACTTTGAAACTGTAAATAATACTCTTTTTTATAACATATTTAAGTCTTGCATCAATTTTTTGAGGGAGGAGGGGCCCAACATGAATGTCTTTCATGGGGCCCAAAATTCCTGGCGGCG